>WNNJ02002469.1:0-60032 GCA_012934845.2 Pomphorhynchus laevis
ATAAAAACTAAAAATTGGACATTGCTGCTAACTAACAACTAAAAATGGCTTCTTAATAAAGGCTTTCTTGTTTCTTAATAAACTACTTACACAAATTACAATCTAAAGTAAATACAATTAATATACACATTCTTACAACTCACGACAACCTCACGACAATCACGACAACCTCACGACAATCACGACAACCTCACGACAACCTCACGACAAAATTATTATTATTATTAATTGGACCTTTTTTTTAACAATAAAAGGTTCCCGCAAATGGGCCTGCAATTCACGAAAACAAATCATTAATTATTTTTAAATTTTAGTTTGTGATTTCTCTATAGTTATTTTGATTTCCTTCTTATCGTGAAGGAAACCACCTTTACTATCTTGATTGAGATACCGCTTCTTAGTTTTCTTATATATTGTCCATACATATCTGAATTTCTTGCTGCCATCCGAGTTGCAATTTGCTTCAACACCTGGTTTGCGATATATCCAATACCTCCTACGGTCGAAAAAATTAAAGGATGAAAAGATCCTTTTTCTATCTTTGCTATACGTTCCGCGTATTTCGCATTCTTCCTATTTTCGTGGTATTTAAATGGTTCCTTTACCCGTTCTGAAGAATATGATGGTGCAAGAGTATTAAAACAGCATATGTCCATAAAGGACCGCGCCAACATATTTCCATATAGTCCATTACAAGCTATATCTGCACGTGCATCTCGATCTCTAGTTGACGTTGTATTTTCGAATACTATCGTATCAGGGACACTTTGCAGAATAGGTTCTTTTTCCACACATGAACAGCACTCCTTCAGTGATTGATGTATATGCTCCGATATAATTTCGTGACGTATAAAATTGAAACCACCTGTTTTACATGATAGAGCATGTGCTATATCTGCGGATTTTCCACAGGTACACAAAATTGTGTCATCCCCCGTCTTCCAAGCATATCTTACCTTTAAGGCATCATGAAATTCATGTGAATCCAAAAAACCATCCGATGTATATTTGTCTGAGGTTAACCAAGCGGAAGCGCCTATTATGCTCGCTTGTGACAAAACTGTATTAAGGTCTTGACTGGAGTTTTGAATTAGTTGGGACTTTATGTTCTCATATCTTCTGTTGTTTGATTCTCTGATCTGTTTTCCTATTTTTTGTTGATGTTTGTTTAATTCCTCTCCTGTTATTCCATCAAAATAAGGTTGACACATTAATCTAGAATTTATGTAGGACCATTCATTTTCCATAGTACTATTCCGGATTCCCAAACCTCCATATTTATATGGTAGCTCTATAATGGTTCGAGTTTCATCATCCATCCCGTCTATACCTAGGATACACTTTAATGTCTCATTTGATAATTTATACTCGAGAGGTTTTAACAATTCCCTACTAACTTCTGATGTTCTCACAAGATAATTCCATTGATGTTGAAAAGCTCTCGACAGTAATAAGTATGCGGCGAATGAGTTTTCCATCGATATTTGCTCTAATTTCTTTAACTGCATTATCCAATCGTCAACTTTTAATTTTGTTTGATTTTCCACGTACCCTTTTGTGCCTACCAAACTGCCCAGATACTTGACCCCATCAAACCTTATTTGAACTCCATCGTCCCGAAATACCTTCGGAATCTCAACACAATTTTGATGTGTTAATAATATGCACTTTTTTGAATTAACATTGTATCCAAAAGAAGGTCCACAACGCTTTATCTCATTCCACACGTTCTCTATATCTTCAATATTACCAACAACAGCTGCGTCGTCTGCATACCAATAATGCAACGATTTCGGAGCAGACTCTCTAAGCTTGGCAATTAATGGCATTGTTGCCGCCGCATATGCAGCCATCGATAGAGGATCACCCTGAGTGAATCCCTCTGCCGCCTTCAAAATGATTCCATCTACCGTTAATTTTGATCCCTCGTTGCCATACATATTTTGAAGTACATTGGTCAATGCAGGGCATATATAAGGCATGTTATGGATAGTTAGTGATCTGTTTAACGTGTTAAATGCATTAGCCGCATCGATTAATAATATGCATTTATCATTTGAAGTTGACATAGAGTTTCGTACTGCATGAATCGCAAATTCAATTCCGTCACGTTGCCCAGCACATAATTGTTCAGTTCCGCATACATTTATTAGATCTTCCTTGATATGTGTTAATATAACCTTACCAATAATTCTACGTATAGTCTCACCAACCCCAATGGGTCGAATTCCAGGATTCTTATTTATGGGAATAAGACGACTGACAGTGTAAGCACATAGATCTTTCGAATCCAAAACTTCCGTTGCGATTTTCACGGCGAAATCCCTCAAAACATTTACCAAACATCTCGATTCACTTCCAAATGCCATCAAAAATGATCTCCATGCATCCGCATCCACACCGGAAGGACCAGCTGATCCGTGAGTTCGTCGTGCCGCTTTTATTATATCTGAGTCATTTAAACTAAAATATCTGACATTATTATGTTCTATACATCCATCTATCTTTGAGTGTAAAGTAAATTCATGGTCGATGTGCGATCCATTTGGGTGCATTTCCTTTAGGTGTTGCCATACTGAATTCCCATTTACATCACTATTGACTTTTAAAATGTTAGAATATTCTTCCTTCTGTAATAATCTATGTGCCTTTCCAATTTTTCCTGCACGAATGAAATTCACTGCCTTTTTTATTTTTGAGGTTGGGGTTTTCTCAGCAGCGTTTCGTAAAAGTTTATGTTTCTCAGACTGCAAATAGCGTGCTTCTTCTATTAATTCTTGAAATTGGCCTTGTCTCCATAATTTGATTCGTTTTTCTAAAATTTTCCGGTTATGACTTATTCTTCGGTCTGGTGTTCGCTGCAAAAGAAGTTGACACAAAATCGTTGCCTTCATTAAGTGATGACCACCATGTTTAATGTCTCGATTAAATTGTTCATAGCAGTCACTAAGTAGTTTAATAAAATCTTTGCTGGCATTGCAATTAGGAAGGTGTAGATGATTTGGAATCCAATGAATCACCTCATAAAATATATCTTCGATAAATGTTTCAGGGGATAAACCATGTTTTATTAACACTGGATTATTATTCGTATGACTAGTACCAGTATGTACCATAGGGCTAAACTTACTTACTTGATTTTGGCAATTTGGGGCTCGACAAGATGTACAGGGTACTCCGGACTTCCCACACTTACAAGCTATACACTTTGCTGCCGGTCCATTACAATTACAGCACAACTTTATTGAAGAGGGCTTTCCACGAACCATAACTTGAGACTGTATGTTATTATATTGTGTGTTTAAGGTCTTAATTTTTTTAGCAAGTGGACGATCTGAAAGCTGGACGATCTGAAAGCTGGACGATCTGAAAGTGTATGTTATTTATCTCAAACTTATTTTTAACGTCAATAATTGGACATTTTTTATTATTAATAATAATAAAAAAAATTGGTTTTTTGACCTAAAAAAACCAAAATTTTTAGGTTATTTGACCTAAAAAAAATTTTGGTTTCTTATAAACATACAATAAACATACAACATTTGAGATAAAATAACATACAATAAATAACATACAATATTTAACTGCATACAATAATTACAATTACAATGCCTCGAGGGAAACCATCGACGCAAATTCTTTGTTGCACCTGCAATGGACCAGCCGCAAAATGCAAGGGCTGTCGATGTGCGAAGAATCGTACTACATGCACCAACTGCAGAGCCAACGACTGTGGTAATCGTTCCCAAGTATCACGTAGCCACTCTCAAGTACCGAACACCGAAGTTAATGCCGAACAACATGAGGACAAGTCTCTTAGCACGCAAAAAAATCGAACACCTTACCGACTTGCTCGACAATATATAAAGTGGTTTGTCAATGGAGACCCAACCACTTGTGTCTGCCCCTGTGTAACGCTAGTAATAAGTTCGTAAGGATCTTGGCAGGTTTTTACTCGAAAGCAGCAAATTCGGACCATTTGGATGCCCTAAAAGACGCTACTGTATTCTCACAACTAATCCTTCAAAAATACGAACAAGAAAGATCTCAGCGATTCGGAAAACGATTGAACGTCGACTGAAACTTTGGTCGGAATCCAAAGTGGATGAATTATTTGAAGAGGCAATGTATTTGCAACAAAACGTAATCTCAAATAGTCCACCACTGACTGCTTTAGATTGGAAAAGAAGCTACATAAATTTGATGACTGCAGGTAAACTCGCGGCAGGATCTGCTACATTGTCAGGGGAACTGGTGGCCGGTCTGCTGTCTCATAGCGACATCGTAGATGGTAAATCGGTAAAGCAATTATTACAGGAATTACACCCAAAGGCCGAACCAATTAATGAAGAAGCCCTACTAACAGTTCCAATCACAACACGTAATCACCACCCGGTTCGTTTTTTAGAGATCAGCGAAGATCACATTATCAATGCTTGTCGACGAACTCATGGAAGTGCAGGACCTTCGGGGGTCGATGCACAATCCTGGCGAAGATTCCTTACATGTTTTGGAGCAGACTCTCGCAATTTGGCACGTTCCCTCGCTGACCTAGCCATTAGTATTGCGAGTAAAAATTTACCTATGGGCTCACTAGACGCGTTTACTGGGTGTAGACTCGTCGCAATTCGGAAAAAAGCAGGTGGAATTAGACCGATAGGAATTTGTGAAGTCTCGAGACGAATCATCTGCCGCACGTTATTGAGTATAATCAAAATGGATCTGATGGAGGCTGCAGGTGTTCTCCAATTAGCTGCATCTCAGAAATCTGGAATTGAATATGCTGTGCGATCATTACGAGACGCCTATTTTATGAACAGTGATCAATGCCTGCTTGCTGTCGACGCTTCTAACGCATTTAACACCATCAATCGAGCTACCGCACTCCATAACATCAATTATACTAGTCCAGCGCTTACGGTAGCCCTGCAGAATGTTTATAAATCACCAGCAATGCTCTATTTAGGTGGAGATACAATAGCCTCGATGGAGGGATTTACTCAGGGAGATCCCTTGGCAATGCCTGCGTATGCTATGTCCACTCTACCACTCATCGATTACATCCAGCGAAATGTTCCTCGAATTGTTCAAAGGTGGTACGCCGATGACTCAAACTTTGTCGGCAGTAGTGAAGACATCCAAAAAATCTGGGATATTCTCACAAACAAGGGTCCCCTTTATGGATACCATGTGAATGCCTCCAAAACAAAGATGCTATCTCACAAACGGTTCGATATGCCTTTATCCCTGGCTGGAGTATCGAATTACACTACCGGGTTGATAACACTTGGAGTGCCCATTGGCACTGAAATATTCGTTTCTGAGCACACCACCGAAAGATGTAACGCATGGATATCTGTCGTCGATCGACTAAAGGAGGTAGCCCTATTTGATCCACACGTTGCATTCACTGGTTTGGTTCATTCAGTGCAGTTCAGATGGACACATTACCTCCGGCTGATTGAGTGCAGACCAGAAAGCTTGTTGGATCTGCACAATGCGATCTTTCAGTCACTCGTACCAGTCCTTACTAAATTTCCGCTCGACGCGAAGTGGATCACAATTATTTCTTCGCCGCTAAAGCTAGGAGGCCTTGGTATCTTTGATCCCTGCTTTAACAATCAAGTTGAGTTCCAGGGATCTTTAGAAATGTGTAGAGCGTTTGATTGCGCTGACAGCGCTGAACGAGTCTGGAATTACAGGACAAGCTTTACGAAACTCTCAATCGAAACTGGTTCAATGTTTGGCAACGGGTCGCATAACTTCACTAAACTGTCGTTTGTCAGATACGATTCAAAAAATGGACACGACTGTGCGGACTGCAATAAAACATGCCCAGAGAAATGGTGTGTCATCATGGCTAAGTGCCCTTCCATTGAAAAGTGAGCACTTTTATCTGTCAGCGAAAGAGTTTACGGATGCCCTATTCGCACGCTATGGTCAAACCCCGCGGGATTTGATTGGTTCCATATGTCCATGTGGTGACTTAATGACCTTGAGCCATGGACTATCTTGTCGCAAAGGTGGTCTGCCATCAATAAGGCACGATGCGGTTCGCGACATAATTGTAAAGGAGTTAACGTCAGTTAGTCGTGACGTTGAGACTGAACCTAGACTGCAACCTGTCCCAGATACTTTGAATTTTGAAAACAACGCGACCAGTCGTGACCTGGGTGCTCGACTGGACATATCATGTCGAGGATTGGGAAATGAGAGATTCGAGCGGACGTTTTTTGACGTCAATCTATTTAGCATTTTTGCTCAATCGACCGTTTCCAAATCTGTTGACTCCGCATTCGAATATAACTCGTCCAGAAAGAATTCAAAATATTGGGAAAGAATCGAGACTGTTGAAAAGGGCAAATTTATTCCACTCATTTTTTCATCATCCGGTGGCATGGGAAAGGAGGCGAATGGGTTATTCCAGAAAATTGCTGCAGTTAAGGCTCGCCGAGGAAATGAATCGTACGCGCACATCGTGTCACGCATTAAGCGCCGTGTCGCCTTTGGGATCTCCCGTTCAGCCAGCACGTGTCTTCGAAGCGCAAGAACAAAACCAGGATCCGTTAACAAAACCCGAAACAACGTTGTAGCCATCAGTGAGGCTGACGAGAGCAGCTAATTATTGATCTAACTTTATTTGTTTTAGTTTTATAAATAAATTTTTCTCTTTAAAAAAAAATTATTAATTGGACATTATTATTGATTGGAATTCAGTTGGCTCGTTCAATTTCGATGTGTATTCGCGGTCCTCGTTCTGCTCGACATCGACCTGCAAACTCAATGAACTAAAATTTATAGTATAACTATATTTGTTTGTTTTTTTTTCAAAAAAAATCAATTATTAAAAAAAAATTAACTTATTAAAAAAAATTAACTTATTAAAAGAAAATAAAAATAAAAAATTAACTTATTAAATTGTTTTTTTTTCAAAAAAAATCAATTATTAAAAAAAAATTAACTTATTAAAAAAATTAACTGATTAAAAAAAATTGTAAAAATTGTAAAAAAATTGTAACTGTGGGCCCTCTCCACAGTTACAATACGTTCAAGGTAACGGGCGTTTTTGCACGACTCGTGATAGTTGTGGACTGATGAAGGCGATCTCTCAGAATAAGAAGCAGCATGACAATTAAATATAGCGACGTCCATAAAGACGCGCTCGCTTCGTCTTCCGAACAGACCTGTGCACACGACATCAAGTCTCGCTTCACTATCACGTGAAGTTGTAGCTGACTCGAACTGAATGGAGGGATCTATAGGACTCAGCACGGGCTCAATTGCGACACACGGAGTGACTTCAGTCAAAAGGTTGGCAAGTGTGTCACGTATTAGGTTATGCCTTATGATTGTGAGTGCGCCTCTACCGCACGAGAGCGAGTGAACTGTGCTATTCTCAGTACCACAACTACAATGCGCAGGTGCATCCGTAGGTGTTAGTCCATATCGACCATTCACGGCGTCCCTAAACTCGTGTGGGGATAAACGGAACCCGTCTGCTTCGATTGGTTTTGTTGTCAACCAATTCGACGCTCCCTTCTCCGATGCAAATTCTAGAGATGAACATGTGGTCGCATCGCTGACTTGAATTATTTGATCGCGGCGTCGTTTAATTATAATTTCTTTTTCGTTCTTAATGGATTTGACGATATGAGTGTGTTGTTCCTTATTGTTTGAAACATGTGATTGACAAGCACGTATTGACCAATCGTATTCTTTACCCGAATCGACATGATGGTCTACGATTCCGAGACCACCCAGTCTCGCTGGAAGGCTGAAAATTTGCCTAAGTGTTTCAGGTACGTTTGATATACCGGTTATTTTAGGGATCAAGCAGTGACGGATATGTTCCTCGAGTGCCAGGAGTTGCTCGGACCTGTATGTATTGGAATAATAATAATATTATTATTATTAAAGGATATTTTTTCGTTCTGTAAGAATGTATTTACTTTAGATTGTAAATAGTTATTTGTTATGTATTGTGTTGTATTAAGTATGTATTTTTTTTGTTACTTTAGATCCACAAGGGAGGTACACAACGTGCCGCCGTCTTCATCATTCCATCGGATCGCTCGAGCATTGTTCGACGGAT
The DNA here is from genome assembly GCA_012934845.2 of Pomphorhynchus laevis. Classification (NCBI taxonomy): domain Eukaryota; kingdom Metazoa; phylum Acanthocephala; class Palaeacanthocephala; order Echinorhynchida; family Pomphorhynchidae; genus Pomphorhynchus; species Pomphorhynchus laevis. Next base: position 8,093 of record WNNJ02002469.1, read on the forward strand.
TCGGGCTATCTGTAGCTTGGAGATTAGATGTCTTTTTGGATATTGTATCAGCTTGATGGTTGTCTGCTGAGTATACGGGATGCCCCTTGCTGGATCGGAAGCCCCTTATGCACAAAGAGGATGCACGGCATATGGCTATACTCAATCTTGTTTTGATTCGCTGTATGTGTTGGCTGTACGAAATCTGATCGTTGTTTATTGACTTGAGTTGTGCGATCCGCTGCAAGGCCGAAAGTGCACATTTTCCCAGACCTCCAGACGCAGATAGGATGAAGGGTATAAACGATCCCCTTTCGATTTGGGTGATTCTTTCAGAGTATTTTGAGCTCTTCCGGGCTTCGTGGTATGCAAAAGCGTTTTCTGCCGACGCGGAGTAGGAACCAGCATGGTTGTTAAAAACGGAAACGTCGAAGAACGTTCGCTGGAAGCGGTCTACTGATAGGCCCGTACAGATTACATCTAGTCTTGCGTTGGTGTCGCAGCAAGTTGATGCCCTTTCGAGACACGAGGGATCATTGACTGCAGTTAGTGTGGGTTCGGTTGCAACCCCATAACAGACCGAACTAAGCTCGTCAGCGAGGATGTCGCGAATGATATTGTGTCGCACGATCTGGAAGCCTCCACGTTTACAAGAGAGCACGTGACTAAGGCTTGTTTCTTCTTTGCAGATACACAGGGCGGGCATGTCTGGTGGTTCAAATCCATAGCGCGTTGCGATGCCATCTCGAAATTCACTCGCAGAAAGGTGGTGGTGGAGCTCTTCAGAAGCACCAGCAGTGAGCCAGTTTGAGGAGCCGGGGTACTTGGCATATTCAAGTGCACGTTTGGTAATTTCGGGAACAAAACGAAGAGCTTGGTTAAGTCGGAGTGTGAATGCATCTTTGCGCGTCTTGGCGATTTGAGCTGCATAGGTTTGCTGTAACGACTTTAATCCCTCGCCCTTGAGCCCAAATGAATAAGTGGAGCACATATGCTCCGAGGCTTCGAGATCAGACTTAAAGGTAAATATAGGATCCATAATGTCAATGCCACCCATTTTAATAGGACTTGTCTCCTTGAGTTACCCCCTCTCTTGAATAAATCGATTCATCTTCGATGACAAGCTGAGCGTCACCCGAATATATGTTGCGAAATGCGACGTTAAGAGCTGGGCAAATAAATTTCATATGTATTGGAATACATATGAACACATATTGGAATATTAATAATAAAAATGACATGTAGGTGGCGATACAAATCAACATGTGATTATGAGATAACAACTGAGATTAGCGTGTGATTATGAGTAAAAATGCAATTATAAAAAAATTGTAAGACAAATGTAAGAGGGGCTTACATTAGAGCTTCATTGTTCAGATTAGAAAGAAGGGCTTACATCAAAACTTCACAGAGTAAAATATGTGGAACAATGAAGTCAATAAAGAAATAATTTGTTCGTGATATTACTACCTGCTAGATTGTTTGTTATGGATAGCATAAATACATCTTACAAAGGTCTTGTATTTTTAACTAACCTTTTTATATATGTCGTTGTTAAGGTACGTTTTAATAACACTTATTGCAAAGTAGCTGCAGAATTAAAAATGCGTTTTAATCTGTACCGCAGTACTTACAAAGCCTTATTGTACCTCGATAAAGGCTGATGTGAAAAATGCTTCAAAACAAAAATGTGTCATGCATGGATAATTGCACTCTTCTGTATATGCAATTGTGTAAAAGAAGGCACATCGAGTACAACTCGTTTTAGGATATATACTTGATCAGTTGTAATATAGGAATCGTTAGAAACTAACATAGTATTCCAATTTTGATCATGGATATGTCATCTTACTGCAAGAGGGGTGTTATCCACTGATTTTGATGATACAATTTTCACATAAAAAAATGAGGGTAGTTTAGAGCTCACCCTGGTCTCAATGACTAACAATCGTCTTAACGTTTGCTTGATTTCATAAGGATCTAGCGAGGTGGGCTCGTAAAATTTATATTTTTATCTCGTTCAAAACCCCGACAAGTCCCAAATAATGTGGATCCTACAACTTCTAAAATTTCAACTTTAAAAAATCAACTTCTAAAATTTTTCGTTGCCGCTGTCCGATTTATTCAGTAAACTGCTCCATAAAACCGGGTGGCTGACGGCGAGGGAGAGTAAACATGCCGTCAATAAGTTTTTGCTTAAATAAGTAGTTTCTGGTTAAGGTGTTTAATGCCGGTGCATTATACATTGTTGGGGACTTGAATGATTCTAGAGGAGATCGAATGATATCCCTGATTGACCTAATCAGAAAATAGATTTATTTTTACTTGACAAATGCGTGCCGGCGCACGCTTACATGACCACGAAAAAAATCTCAATCATGTGTAGAGAAGGTGGGAAAGCGCAGGTATTTGAATATGAAAAAAGAGGGAAGGCGGCGGACGTCGACTCAAAGCTGATTCCAGACAAGTGGGGTAACAACGATGAAGAATCGGAAACCGTAGTTGTTGGAGTAATTGGGGACATGGAGTAAGAGGAAATGACGGAAACGCAGTGATAAAAAGGTGAGGCGAGTGTCATCTAAGAAAGGGAGGTTGATGAACGATGGGGGAGCCGATATCGATGAGACGAAAAGAGACGAGAAGAAGGCGGAGTTGGATGCAGATGTGGATGGTAGGCCAGGAGAGTTGGGCAACATGTGTGGATGTTTAGTCAAAGCGACGGAGACGTAGGAGCACTCGCACGGCGGAGTTGAATATGTGTTGTACGGATAGGATAATGGATTTTGGAGAATTGGCGAAAAGGCTGAGGCAGTAATCGAGTTTAGGAAAAAGAAGCGATGAAAGAAGATACATACAAGAACGGAAGTCGATAAAGGGGCGGATACGGCGGATGTCACGGAGAATTAAGTTAGACGAGCGGACCTTGTCACGGACGAAGGGTTTAAGGGAAATGTGATCATCGAAATGGAAGCCTAAGAAAGTGAGATTGTGTACCATGTGGATGATCGATGAGGCAATATATACAGTGGGAGGAGATATGTTTGATTTACGGGGGAGGATCCACATTATTTTGGACTTGTCGGACTTTTGAACGAGATGGAAATATAAATTTTAAATAATTTTAATCTGATGATTTTTATTTTTTATTTGAATACATCGTATACTTTTTATTAGTCAATTCATAAAAACTATCTTTATTTTAAGACAGTTTATAAATTGTTATTATAAATTTGATCGTAATCTAAAATTTTTAATTATAATTTTGTATTTATAATTATATATTTTTTAAATATTTATTTATTGTAAAAATTTATATAAAAGAAATTTTCTCGTGTGAATAATATATTATGCCTAAACATAGAATATCTTGATATCCCGGATTAGCAAAATATTTAATTTGTTGCGAAGCGATAAAATTATATTTATTTTGTTTTATCATATATATTTATAATAAATATATAATAGATGCAAAATTATTAATAAATCAAAATTATTTAAAATTGTCCATATTTTTATAATTTTAATATCAAGTTGTATATTAACAATGTAATTTAATTCTTTGTTGTTCACCAATGAAGAGTGAACTGGCTTCGTCATCGGGTGCCCCTACGTCTCTCGACAACGCGACCTTGTGGCTTTGGTGTGTGCTTACAGAGAAGTCAAGAGAGAGTGCATGCTCGAGGTTTGAACCTCGTGAAGCTCGAGGTTTGAACACTCAATAAAACTGAGTCCGATGCATTAGGAGACGAAAAAGAGTCCCAGTCTGTTGAGGGAATATTCAGATCTCTTAATAAAAATTATAAACTGATCAAAGGAGAGAATTTTTAAAAATATATAGAATAAAATAAAATATATAGATATATTTATATAAATAAATATATAGAATAATTCTATAAAATTTTATAGAATTTTTTAATAATTCTTTAACATGCGTGCTATGATTAGTATTTTATGAAAAATACCTATTTTGGAATATTTAAAATATATACATTGACTTTCATGCATTTTGATTGGGTGTGGACAACTTGAAAATTTCCGTCGATGTTTCGTATGGAGAGAGATATTTCGCCATTTTCTTTGTGACGGCGTTTTTTGATGCGGGCAGAAAAGAGTTGAGCGATTTCAGAAGGTGTGCGATCGCGGAAATGCGAGTGGCTAAAGAGGAGATGAGTTTAAGTCGTTGGAAGAGGACAGAGGGCGCATGAGAGGCAATGCTTGAAAACAATGTTCTTAGAGAGTGTTGAAAAGGATTAAATTGAGAAGACTTGTTTAGGCGGATGAATGCCACAGATAAGATGTCGTTGAAAAAGAATGGTTTATCCGCAGCAATGAGAGACGAAAAGATGGATCTGAAGGCGGAACATCATGGTGGAGACGTGCTTGTTGAGATAAGGAGGTGGAAGGAGTGATATTTGTGACGATGACGCAGCGATCGTGAGAAGGAAAGCGTTTCCGTAAAGGATGAAGAGTGACGTGAGAGGGTGATATCACGATATGAGAGCTGGCATTTGAGGATATGGACGGAGTAGGTTTAACGACGAGAGACATAGAGGATAATGACAATAAAGAGGGTGACAATCGATGTTAAGAAAGGTTAGGAATGGAAGGATCGTGGAGGTTGGTGGAGGTGATTTTGATTGATGGATGTAGCTTATTGAGAAACAAGACTGAAAGGACGTGACGGGGTGTCGGGGGGAGTGAAGATGACATGGAATGGGAGGTGTATATGGTGACAGGATCGGTGGGTGGAGTAAGGACGTTGGAAACGACGGGGTAGTTTGAGTGGACATGTTGGATGTTGATATGTGCTTATATGAGAGTTTGCGAATTAATTTGCTTGTACTAACTCCACATAGAGGGTCTTCTTTATGTCTAATCCTATGAGATCTGGATATTCCCTTAACAGACTAAGACTCTTTTTCGTCTCCTAATGCATCGGACTTGGTTTTATTGAGTGTTCTACACAACGGTGGTCTTCATCAGCATACATGTAAGGCAACCCGTTTCGCTGGCCAGTCATCTGCATTGCTAGACGTGGTATTGTCTTTGTTTAAGTCTTATATTACTCACATAGATTATCTTTCAGGACTGGGGATAAGCGATCATTGTGTACTGCCCTTTTAATTTAAATGTGTACACAATGTAACGTCGGTCAGTCTTGTGTATGGTAAACCTTTGAATTTCTGGAAGGCTAATTTTGACGCAATTATCTACAGATTAAAACTTGTAAGTTGGCCAGATCCCTATACATGGGAATTTACGAGGCTTGGAATGTTTTTGAAAGCACACCCTACAACTTACTGATATCGCATTCTCCCAAATTAAAAACATATAGGGAAGTTTGTCCTTGGTTCGACGGCTTCTCCGGTATTACTCACACACGTGAACATGCGTGGATTTCATTTCGTTGTGGACAACTATCTTATGAGACTGCTGCAGGTCAGACGGACTTCCCTCAATTCTTTTGAAAAAAATTATCCTCAAATATATTCATGTTCTCCGTATGTTTCAGTTTTCTAGTCTCCAATCTTGAATTCCCTCACGTTGAAAGAAGTTCATTGTAGTTCCAGTGTATAAAAAGGAATATCGACAGGTGTGTAAGAACTATCGCCCAGTTGCCTTGGCATGTATTATTTGTAAGTTGCGTGAAAAGCTAATAGTCAAAAACACATCTTCTGATTTGGAAAGCAACAATATACTCACTGACTCACAACACAGTTTCAGACCAAATAGATCAGCAATAAGTAACCTTTTGGTTTCTTACAACTCATGGCAGTCTTCATAGATGAACAAGTTAAATCGGATATAATTTTCGTAGATCTAATTCTTTCGATTCAGTTCTGCATGATCGTCTCACTCATAAGTTGAGGTCACTTAGTTTTTTGTCCAATGTATGCCGCCTGTATTGCAAATTACTTAAGTTCACGCTCTTTCAGAATACGTGTAGGTGCAGATATGTCCATCTCATTCGCTATTCATTCTGTCATTCCACAGGGTGCTGTTATCTCACCACTTCTTTTTATTATTATTATTGACAATTTGTTACGTATTATGGAACATCTACAAGTCAAAGGTGCCTCGTCATGGCTCTCCACATATCCTACGAGTGATCGTTGGACTCGAGTTAGCAATGTAGAATTTCGTGACGCACTTGCAGCTCGATATCATAGACTACCACTAGACGCGCCCTCTCATTGCCCCTGCGGTGAACATAATTCTCTGGCTCACTCACTTACCTGTCCCACCGGAGGTCATCCATCGATAAGACATGATTCAATTCGTGATATATTTTCTAAAACCTTGACAGAAATATGTGATAATGTGCAAAAAGAGCCAACACTACTGCCAGTAAATTCTAGTATTCATTTCGAGCGCATATCTACATCTCGCGCTCATGATGCACGTTTGGATATCGCCTGCTGTGGTTTTTATGGAAGTCGTTCGGAGCGAACTTTATTTGATACTTGCGTTTTTAACGTTTTCGCTCCGTCCAACCTTTCGAAATCCGCTGGGGCTGCTTTTACATATCACGAAACACGTAAATTCGCTAAGTATCAAGAGAGAGTAACTGCCATAGAGAGGGCGAATTTCGCACCTATCGTGTTATCATGTTTCGGTGGAGCAGTAAAATCATCTGCACAATTAATTCAGAGAATTGCACAGAAGATGGCAATAAAAAACAATCATTCCTACTCAGAAGAATTGACAAAATTACGGTCAAAGATTGGAATTCAGTTGGCTCGTTCAATTTCGATGTGTATTCGCGGTCCTCGTTCTGCTCGACATCGACCTGCAAACTCAATGAACTAAAATTTATAGTATAACTATATTTGTTTGTTTTTTTTTCAAAAAAAAATCAATTATTAAAAAAAAATTAACTTATTAAAAAAAATTAACTTATTAAAAAAATAATAATAGGGTTTAATAATATAGGGATTCCTATATTAATATAGGAATATATAATATAGGGTTTAATAATATAGGGTTTCCTCCATCCGAAAAGTCCTGGAGAGACGTCTGAAAAGCTGGTGTGAGGAGGAATATGGAGTTCTGTACAAGGAGGCTCACTACTATCAGCGCCACCTAGCAAGCAAACGAACACAAAATTGCAAAGATTGGATACGTCGCTACCAGCAACTTCTAACATCAGGAAAGGTGACAGCTTCCACTTCTGTTTTAGAACAAAAAGCATTATCAGCCGTGTTACGCCCTGATGAAATCGTAAATGGAAGATCAGTTCTATCGAGACTTCAGGACCTTCATCCCTCAGCGCAAATTCCGCCAAACGAAGTGTTGCTCACATCGATGCATCCAAACTCCAAAGAGCATCACGCCAGCCGCTTTTACGCCATTGACGAGAATAGTATCCTTTCTGCGTGCGGGCGAACCAAAGGCGGTGCAGGTCCGTCAGGTCTTGATTCCACTGCCTGGCAACATATGCTAACCCATTTCGGAGTTCAATCTCAAATGTTATCACAGTCGCTGGCAAGTTTCGCAATTTCGATTGCAACCGAGCCGATCCCGCCAAAAATCTTAGAAGCGTTTACGAGCTGCAGACTGATCGCATTGAAAAAGAGCAATGGTGGTATCCGTCCAATAGGCATTTCGGACACATCTCGACGAATAATCTCAAAGGCCATCCTCACCCTTGTAAGAGATGACATACAGGATGTCGCAGGAAATGTTCAAACAGCTGCGGGTCAAAGATGTGGTGTTGAGCATGCCGTCCACAAGCTTCGATCTTTGTACAAAAAAAACCCGATTCGTGTCTCCTTTCAATCGATGCGACTAATGCGTTCAACAAAATAAACAGACAAGCAGCTCTCCATAATCTCAAATTCATATGCCCGTCATTATCCTGTATATTGCATAACTTATATCAAAATCCTTCAATGTTGGCTGTCGGAACCGATACTTTGCTATCTGAGGAGGGTTTTACTCAAGGCGACCCCTTCGCAATGCCATGTTTTTCTCTGGCTTCACTACCGCTAATAGACAAAATTCACCAACGCGTTCCTAACGTTCATCAGGTGTGGTATGCCGATGACGCTAATTTTGTCGGAGACCTACCGAATATCAAGAAAGTGTGGGATGTTTTAATGAGGGAAGGTCCAAAGTATGGCTATATAGTGAATCCAAGCAAATCAAAACTGCTTTCACATCGAAGCCTCGAAATCGACCAACACCCTTCGCCCGATATAGAGATCAGTATATATGGAATATCAGTACTAGGCTCCGCTATTGGTACACCACAATATGAAGCAATGAAAGTCAGCCAATGCGTCGATGGTTGGGTCAGTCTTCTCGAAAGCTTGGCTGAAGTAGCAAATGTTGACCCTCATGTTGCATACATAGGCCTTACAAAAGCAATCCAATCGAAGTGGACATACATAACAAGAACGATAGATTGCAACACCGATCAGTTGAAAATTGTTTCTGGTCTGTTAAAGGATAAACTCTTGCCAAAAATGACAGGGTTGCCAACCGAAAATGGATGGGATACTATTTTGACATCTCCATTAAGTTTAGGCGGACTGGGAGTACATGACCCTGCAGTTACATCCTCACTAGATTATGATTTTTCGCTAGCAATCAGCCATACATACGAGTCTGGAATTACAGGACAAGCTTTACGAAACTCTCAATCGAAACTGGTTCAATGTTTGGCAACGGGTCGCATAACTTCACTAAACTGTCGTTTGTCAGATACGATTCAAAAAATGGACACGACTGTGCGGACTGCAATAAAACATGCCCAGAGAAATGGTGTGTCATCATGGCTAAGTGCCCTTCCATTGAAAAGTGAGCACTTTTATCTGTCAGCGAAAGAGTTTACGGATGCCCTATTCGCACGCTATGGTCAAACCCCGCGGGATTTGATTGGTTCCATATGTCCATGTGGTGACTTAATGACCTTGAGCCATGGACTATCTTGTCGCAAAGGTGGTCTGCCATCAATAAGGCACGATGCGGTTCGCGACATAATTGTAAAGGAGTTAACGTCAGTTAGTCGTGACGTTGAGACTGAACCTAGACTGCAACCTGTCCCAGATACTTTGAATTTTGAAAACAACGCGACCAGTCGTGACCTGGGTGCTCGACTGGACATATCATGTCGAGGATTGGGAAATGAGAGATTCGAGCGGACGTTTTTTGACGTCAATCTATTTAGCATTTTTGCTCAATCGACCGTTTCCAAATCTGTTGACTCCGCATTCGAATATAACTCGTCCAGAAAGAATTCAAAATATTGGGAAAGAATCGAGACTGTTGAAAAGGGCAAATTTATTCCACTCATTTTTTCATCATCCGGTGGCATGGGAAAGGAGGCGAATGGGTTATTCCAGAAAATTGCTGCAGTTAAGGCTCGCCGAGGAAATGAATCGTACGCGCACATCGTGTCACGCATTAAGCGCCGTGTCGCCTTTGGGATCTCCCGTTCAGCCAGCACGTGTCTTCGAAGCGCAAGAACAAAACCAGGATCCGTTAACAAAACCCGAAACAACGTTGTAGCCATCAGTGAGGCTGACGAGAGCAGCTAATTATTGATCTAACTTTATTTGTTTTAGTTTTATAAATAAATTTTTCTCTTTAAAAAAAAATTATTAATTGGACATTATTATTGATTGGAATTCAGTTGGCTCGTTCAATTTCGATGTGTATTCGCGGTCCTCGTTCTGCTCGACATCGACCTGCAAACTCAATGAACTAAAATTTATAGTATAACTATATTTGTTTGTTTTTTTTTTCAAAAAAAAATCAATTATTAAAAAAAAATTAACTTATTAAAAAAAATTAACTTATTAAAAAAAATAAAAATAAAAAAATTAACTTATTAAAAAAAATTAATTGGACATTGCTTGAAGTAATAAATTTTGATTAATGTTAAAAAAAACCTCACGATAACCTCACGACAACCTCACGACAACCTCACGACAACCTCACGACAACCTCACGACAACCTCACGACAACCACACGACAAACTCACGACCACCTCATATTAAAAATCAGAGTGGATTTAGAAAAATAAATTTTGTAAACTGGCATTGGAACCAGAAATTCCACCAGCTGACTTTCCATTACCCTACATACATAAATTTCGCTCACACGAAAGTCGTAACAAATGCTGATTTTGTAAGCTGATAATATCTTTCAATGTTGTCATTATTATTACCTTAAAAAATTTTGGTTTCTTATAAACATACAATAAAATAACACAAGAAATTCTACAATCGGCAACTCAAAAAGATCAAATTACAATAAAATAACATACAATACAACAATTACATCCAACACAAATTATGCCGAAAGGAATTCCTGCAGGTATTTCAAAATGTTGTTCCTGCAACGGTCAAGCTGCTGTTTGTAAGTCATGCAAATGTGCCCGTCTAAAACAACCTTGCGTCAACTGTTCAGCACGAAATTGTGGAAATACCGCTTCTCTGTATGTAGTTGACAATGTGGTTAAACAATCATGTTTAATCGATAATTCAACTTGTAATGGATCGGTTAACACAAACATAATCGAAACATCAAATAACATATCGCAGCACGCATCGATCATTGAATCTACATACTATGAAGTTGTAAAGTGGATACCCAACTTGTTCAACTTACCAAAATGCAACACAAGTTCAAGTTTCATAGACATACTATCGGAATGTTACTCCGCCATTAACTCTGATCACTCTAAAATGAGGTATCTCCTGATGAAGATAACCGTTATATGTCAACTTATGCTTCAAAAAACAACAACAAGGAAGACTAGCGCAATAAGATCAATACTTACAAGACGAATATTACTCTGGAAAGAGAACCGAATATCCGAACTACTAGTTGAGGGAAGAATTCTTCAATCTGAGGCACGCGATCGTTTACCAATAATAAAAAAGAATCAAAACTGGATAAACCTTATTTAGTAATCTGTTAACAACGGGAAAAACACATACCGCAATTCAAGTACTAAAAGATCCCAATAAATCGCACCAGGTGTTCAGACTTAAAGACACTTTGCCAAGCGGTCAATCAGTAAAGGAGAAATTGTTGGAATTACATCCTGATTCAATTCCTGCGAATAAACACGTCTTACTCAGAGCTCCACTGGATAACATTGCTGATCATCATCCTGTTCGCTTCCTAAAAATAGATGCTGAAGATATTCGTTCTGCCGCTAGATCTACACGTGGTGCAGCAGGGCCTTCTGGAGTAAATGCATCTTCATGGAAGAGTATGATATGCTCTTTTGGTCAAAGTTCTAATGGGCTTGCTGAATCCTTAGCCAACTTCGCAATAACTATAGCGACCATCGAATTGAATCCCGGCGACATTGAGGCCTTTACAGTAAGCCGTCTAATTCCACTAGATAAAAATCCAGGAGTACGACCGATTGGAGTAGGTGAAGTCTCTCGAAGAATAGTAAGCAAAGTTGTGGCGAAAAGAATTTCGGAAGATATCCAGAAAGTGGCTGGTTGTCTTCAATTATGCTCTGGCCAACGATGTGGTATTGAGATGGCAATTCATTCCACAAGAGAACTCTTTGATAGTAGCGATGACTTGTGCATATTACAACTAGATGCATCCAACGCTTTTAATCGCATAAATCGTTTAGTCGCTTTGAACAATGTAGAGTTCATATGTCCTTCTTTATCCACTATACTACGAAATATCTACAAATGCCCTAATATACTGACTGCCGACAATGATTTTTTAGAATCATCAGAGGGATTCACTCAAGGTGACCCGCTTTCCATGATTGCGTTTGCCGCGGCGTCTCTTCCCTTGATTAATGTTCTTTCAAAGGCTGCCCCGAATACTGTACATCGCTGGTATGCGGATGACTCTAACATTATCGGAAGTGTGAAGGACCTTAAGACGATTTGGGATACTGTGCGTCGAGTCGGTCCTGATTTTGGATTTTATCTTAATGAAGAAAAGTGCCGAATGTTGGTACACGATAAGATACTTAGCGTTGCCCGGTCGATTTTCGTAGAATCTAACCTATGCATTAATACTGATGGAATTGAGATACTGGGTTCAGCTATTGGTACAAAATCATATACAAATATGTTTATAAAAAGGAAAATAGATGAATGGTCTACTTGCATAGAGAGGTTGATACTAGTAGCCGACGAAGATCCTCACTTGGCTTACGTCGCTCTGACTCAAGCACTACAACACAGCTGGAACTTCATACAACGAACTATACATGTCTATTCAGAAGCATTCGCAAACTTGTCGAAAATCATAGTATCCTGCCTTGTTCCCAAGATAACTGGCGTCGTCGATATAGATCGATTTAAAACAATATTAAATATCCCTTTGCGGTATGGTGGTTTGGGAATTTTTCTGCCTCAAGATGGATCTGATCTGGAATTCGAAAATTCGCGCCGAATGTGTCAACCGCTGATCAATGCATCATTTGGCCCCTTGTTGGCCCAACAGCAGCAACAAATCGCTTTGGATATTCACAATCAACGAAATAATTTTTGGAATATTAAATTACAAACATTGGAAGATAGCAATATTATAAAAGCTTTAAAATTTGCTGCTACGTGTGGTGCGTCAACATGGTTGTCTGCAAAACCGATGGAAGCATATGGTTATCGACTCTCAAAGCTCCAATTTCAAGACGCTCTAGCGACAAGATATGGTTGGACGCCTCCGAAACAACCAGATCAATGTTTATGCGGTTCAAAGTTTGAGCTCCGTCACTCTCTTTCATGTAAGGTCGGTGGTATGCCAATAATACGACACAACTTCCTTCGGGATCTAATTGCAAAAGAGCTAAAAGGGATTTGCGACCCCGTTTCTCTTGAACCTACACTGCAACCGCTTCCAGACGGAGTAACATTCGCAACAAATTCGACAGCCAGGGAACATAACGCTAGAGTAGATATTTCTTGCTATGGGTTGTTTAGTATTTCGGAGCGGTCCCTATTGGACATTTGCGTTTACAATCACCTTGATTCGTCCTACTCAACATCAATGCCACAAAATCACTTTTACTACCACGAACAAAGGAAAATCGGAAAATATGGTGAACGTATATCACGATTTGAAAGAGCTTGTTTTATTTCTATAATTTTTGCAGCTAACGGTGGAGCTGGTGAAATAGCTTCAAAGGTGCTACGACAAATATGCAGGCGTCAATCTATAAAATCTACTCGGCCATACAACGAATGCATGCGTGATTTGAGGATCAAAACGGGACTAGCGCTAGCAAGAGCAGCATCATTACAAGTCCGCTGCACTCCGTTGAGTAATATGTTCTTTTTTTTTCTTGAATAAATCTTCTCTTCAAAAAAAAATTAATAATAATATTAATATTATTATTTATATCACGGGACAGAGAGGCAAGATCAGACATAAGATGTACTGGCCTCTTCGGGAATCTGACGGAGCGGTCCTTTATGGACGTATGCGTTTTCAACAACCTAGCGCCGTCTTATTCCTTGGATACAATGAAGGATCCTTTCAAGTACCATGAAAATCGGAAGCAGGCAAAATATACAGAGCGGATTGCGAAAATAGAAAATGCTTCGTTTCACCCGTTGATTTTCTCAACTGTTGGTGGTATTGGAAAGATAGCGGACTCGATACTTAAGCGCATATCTTCACTTAAAGCGAGCAACAACAACCTTTCATATCCCGATTTGATCCGTCAAGAAAGAGCCAGGATTTCACTCCTTATTATAAAATCCACATCGATGGCTATGCGAAACAGGTATCAAGAACCAGGAACTCTAATTCACGATAAGGACGCACCACCCTTAGTCGATTTGTACGATCAACTCCCTTTGAACTAAAAAATCAGATTTTGAATTGCCACTTTGGACCCATTAGAGGGTAACCTTTAAGCTGTCTTATTTTTGAATAATTTATATTATTTAAAAAAATTGGACATTAATGATAATAATCATTAATCAACGTAATCATTAATAATCATCATAATCATTAATAATCAATAATCATCATAATCATTAATCTACGAAAGGAGTAGATTTATGCCGCTGGTGTTCACGGCTTCTGGTGCTGCGGGACCCGACGCCATGGTTTTGCTCAGGACAATTGCTCGATTGCGTTCAACACGTGGGAATAAAAGCTATGCTGAATGCCTATGTGGCCTCATAAGGTCCATAAGTTTGCTGCTGTGTCGTGCTGCCTCACATGCAATCAGAGGGTGCCGGTCGATTAGGGGTCACCCATATAGTCGTGGATTCGAACGGATGGATGATTCTAATGTTTTAGAATAAATAATAATACATAACAATGTTAAATGTATATTGGCCCATTTGAGGGAACCATCTGTTGTAATTAATAGTATATAAAATTAGACATTGCTTGAAGTAATAAATTTTGATTAATGTTAAAAAAAATAAAAACTAAAAATAGGACATTGCTGCTAACTAACAACTAAAAATGGCTTCTTAATAAAGGCTTTCTTGGCTTCTTAATAAACTACTTACACAAATTACAATCTAAAGTAAATACAATTAATATACACATTCTTACAACTCACGACAACCTCACGACAATCACGACAACCTCACGACAACCTCACGACAACCTCACGACAGCCTCACGACAACCTCACGACAACCTCAGGACAAAAAAATTATTATTATTAATTGGACATAAAAAAATTGCACCTAAAAAAATTTTGGTTTCTTATAAACATACAATCTAAAGTAAATACAATTACAACATCTTACAATTACAACATCTTACAATCTGACAATCTAAAGTAAATACAAGTTTGAAATTCTAAGCTGCTAACAAATAACTATTTACAATTGGAAAAGTTCAGCAAATTACACAAAGTAATTGACAATTACAATCTAAAGCAAATACACCGATAATATACACTAACGATTATCCAGGAGTGCGCAGCCTCTACGCATAAAAACTTTGTGAATTCGGATTGACCACAAGTATTCATCCAACATGGTGAGAGGTAAACCCTCTAGTGAGAGTATGTGTTGCCAATGTAATGGCCCCTCTGCTGTCTGTAAGGGATGCCGCTGCGCCAAGGCAAATAAATCGTGCGTAAACTGTCGCGCAGTTGGTTGCAAAAATAAACATACAAGACCTGTCCAAATAAACCACAATCTCAATGCAAACACCATTCCGACAAGAAGCGCATTGTTGACCGATTATCACATCCCTGCCATTCCCATCGCGGACACGTCCGGTAGCAATCACTCATGCAATAAAAAATCAATAAATGAACTATATAACATAGTCATTCACTGGAGACCTAACCTGATCATTTTACCTCGATGTTCCGCTAGCAATGAGTTCATCAACATTTTAAGCAATTTTTACGATAGGGCAGCCAACGACGTCAAGCGTACTGAAGTCGAGCTACGAACTGCAACAATTTTTTCTCAGTGTGTACTGCAAAGAATTCCCTCCAGAAAAATCACTCTAATCCGTAAAACATTAGAACGCAGACTAGTATCCTGGAAGGCAAAAGATTTTGATGTAATTTTCGAAGAAGCACAGTTTATTCAAGACAACCTAAAGTTGCGACGTCCAACGAAGCGACTAAGCTGGATATCACAATACCAAAATCTCATGACGAAAGGCCGCATTAGAGCTGGAACATCGATTCTGGAAGATAGCCTCGAGTCTGGTGTTCTACTCCCTGACCATATTATAAATGGTGTTTCTGTGCTATCTTTGCTCGAGGACCTGCATCCCGATGCAATTTCAGCTCCTCCTGATGTGCTGTTATCGTCCCCATTTCCGGGTTCCAAAACCCATCACCCCTGCCGCTTCTACGCCTTAGATGAGACATCTATTATTAGATCAAGCAGACAAATCAAAGGTGCAGCAGGTCCGTCTGGGCTTGATGCGGCGTCTTGGTCACAAATGCTTGCAGATTTCGGCGCTGCTTCAAGCTCACTATCCAAGGCCATAGCCAGGTTTGCTATTTTCGTTGCCACTGTGGAAATCCCGCCTGGCGCTCTCGATCCTTTTACTGCATGTCGTCTAGTCGCACTCGAAAAAAAGTCAGGAGGAGTTCGGCCAATTGGAATCTGCAATACCGTCAGACGTATCATTAGTAGAGCGATTCTTGCTATAATTCGCAACGATGTACAAGACGTGGGAAAAGTTACACAATTAGGGGCCTCGCAAAGAGGTGACATCGAATTAGCAATTGAGAAGCTAAGAACGAAATTGAACATATCTTCCGATATGTGTATTATGACAATGGACGCTACGAATGCCTTCAACCGGATAAACCGTGCCGTGGCACTTCACAACATAACATATGTATGTCCGGCTCTCTCCTGTTCACTGCGCAATATTTATTCTAGTCCTTCTGAGCTTACAATTGACGAAAACAGCATTTTCTCAGTCGAAGGGTTCACCCAAGGTGACCCATTTGCGATGGCTGGATTTTCAATGACATCTCTTTTTCTTGTCGAAACGATAAAACGCCAAGTACCATCCGTTTATCAGATATGGTATGCCGATGACGCCAACGTTGTCGGAAAACTGGATGTGTTGAGGCAAGTTTGGGATGCCTTTAAAACAGAGGGACCAAAATTCGGATATTTTATTAACCCACACAAATCTAATATTCTGTCTTACTCTCCGATACACAATGATCTTCTCCCTGATTATAGTATCAATTCAACAACAGCTGGCATAGATCTTCTGGGAACCCCAATTGGTTTTGACGATTACGTACAATCTTCTTCGCAATCATGTTTGCAACATGGAAAGCTCTTGTCGAGCGTCTGTGTATGGTGGCAGGAATCGACCCACACGTAGCCTACGCTGGCATGGTTCACTCGATCCAGTCGAAATGGATTCACATAATGCGCACGTGCCGCTCAGTCGACAAAGTGTGGTCCGACCATTAAAAATTTATCAAATCGCAATTGCTGCCTCTTCTGGCAACTTTCAAGCCAAACAAGGAGATTACGGATATTTTGTGCTCACCTCTTGAATTTGGAGGTATCGAAATAAACTCACCGACTTTCGTTGCCACACTTGAACAAGCATCAGCGACAATGTTGGTTTCCTCATATGTCGATGAAGTGACAGGCGACAACCTACGAGAAAAACAAAATGCAATCCTTCTTCGAAATCACACAATTCCGGTTCAATTCACACCCAAGAACGCGTCAGAGATTATTAGCAAACTAGCCTCGGTCACCCAGAATTCCATTAAACATGTAGCACACCACGGTGCGTCTTCTTGGCTAAGCGCCTTACCACTGCGACCAGAACAATTCTATTTGTCAGCAAACGAATTTCACGACGCATTAATGCACGGTATGGCAGTATCGAGCCTGAGATTGAAACGTGTACTTGTTACTGTGGCTCGAAGATCAATCTTCCCCATGCACTATCATGCAAACATAATGGTCTTCCGATTATTCGCCATAACGCGGTCCGGGACACTATAGCATCAGCGCTAAGCCAAGTTGCTCACAACGTTGGGATTGAACCGGAGTTATCGACCGCTCCCGAGAGCAACGGCTTAGAAAATCCAGCGACTACTGCCAAACAATGCCAACGTCTGGATATAGTCTGCTCCAGTTTACACCGATCTCGATTCGAGCCGACGATCTTCGACGTCAATGTCTTTTCTTCTCATGCTCAATCGAACACAATACGCAGTCCTGACAACGCTTTCGATTATAACGAAAAAAGAAAAAAATCCAAGTACCTCGAAAGAATCCGAAGGATAGAAAACAGCTCCTTTATCCCGCTCGTCTTTTCAACATCAGGGGGTTTCGGCAAAGAAGCTAGTATGCTAGTAAAGACTATTGCGACCGCTTTAGCTCAACAAGGACACATACGCTACAGTGATATAGCTATTAGACTAAAAAGAAAAATAAGCTTCGAAATTTCTCGGTCAATATCGGCCTGTCTCCGGAGTCCACGGTCAACACGAGGTACTCCCATGCGTAGTACATTCAAACACCCAGCCGACTCGTCTTCGTAGCTATATCCAGTATCCAATTCAACAGTTTTTTGCTCGACATTTTTGGACCCATTTGCGGGTAGCCTTGATTGTATGCTTTACTAAAACAAATTTTTCCCTTAAAAACATTTATTGTCTGATTATAATATTTTATACTACAATAATTGTCTATTATACAACTTGACCTATCACAGTCATTTATTAATCTTTGATTTATTAAACAAATGATTTCTTTAAAATAACTTCTTATATTTACATCAGATAACTAAGTCTACGAATTCTATAAATAATAAATGATTTTAAGAGAAAAGTGAGAGAATTCCGTGGGAACTTGTTTATATATCAATATGGCAGCCAAGAAAGAATCGACAAGACGATAACTAGTACCGTTTCCTCATTGATTAGAACCATCAGTGACAGGTACCTTCCACTACTGGATGCCGAGGAGGACCGGCAGACGACACAAGTATGTCAAGGCATACCTTGAGCTAGACATGCTCTAGCAATCAAAGTATTACATGCTTCACCAACAGAATTATTAGATAAGAGAACTGGCTAATGCCAGCGCAATAAATAATTATATAAGATTTCCTACAAGTTATCTTAAGTTAAAATTTAAAATTGAAATTTAAAATAAATATCAATTTTTTTGAATTGACTAATAAATAACATGCTATGTATAAGAATAAGGATAAATAGTAAAAATTATTTTATCATGTGATTTTTACAATTGATAAGAGAACTGGCTAATGCCAGCGCAATAAATGATTATATAAGATTTCCTACAAGTTATCTTAAGTTAAAATTTAAAATTGAAATTTAAAATAAATATCAATTTTTTATTTTTTTGAATTGACTAATAAATAACATGCTATGTATAAGAATAAGAATAAATAGTAAAAATTATTTTATCATGTGATTTTTACAATTGCATTTTTGAAAAACTAAAACTTCTGCAATTGAATTTTTTTTCTAGAACTTTTCTAATATCATCATTACATGTAGATTCCAATTCTTTATTACAATTACAAAATTTCTGTCCTAGTGGCGTTAACAGCTTATACCAGCTTATAGTAAATATGAATATGTTTACTTAAATCTGACCCTATTATTTCTTTAATTTTAGAATTATTTAAAAGTCTAACTATATTTATGTTATCCATACATTTATTAATGAATTTTTTGTTAGTGTATTGTTTTATTGTTATTATAATCATTTATTGTCCGGTTATAGTATTTTATTTTACAATAACTGTCAATTGATATTGTCAAATATCAATATTTTTAGAAAAACTTGTTATATTTACATAAAGATCGTGTAGCTTATTATCTCTTAACAGGTTGTTTAAGTATTTTCAATTGTTCATAAATATACATATCTCTTTTATTATTTTACATATCTTTTTTCATATTTTTAAGTTCATTTTTCTTATTCGTTTTATCGCCGTGACTTCACGGCTTTTAATATAGTTGATATATATCAACTTAATATATTAAGTTGATATATACGACTATACGACTTCTGTCAATTCCTTGTACCACGTCATTCAATCCTAATGGGTACATGAAATTAAGCGTTTTAATCCAAAAATCTCATCTTTCTAATAGCTTTTGATTTAATATTGCCTTATTTTCTTCAAAAGATGTTCTAAACTAAAACATTTACAGTATCTATCATGTCCTATAATGTCATATGCTTATGAAATATAGTTTGACTATTATGCTCTATATTATATAAGCGTTTCCTAAACCAAGTTTTCAAAAAAGTTTAAATAGTTTGACTTTTATGATGTTTATAATAGCATCATTAGAATTAAAAGTTTGCATATTCTTATATAATCTATTCATTTATTAATGAAGTTTATGGTTAGTGTACATTTTTATTGTTATTATTAATATTAATTGTCCGACAATTATATTTTATTTACAATAACTGTCTATTATACAACTAAACTGATCATGGTCTTCAATTTATCTTTTAATTTATTGAACAAATAATATCTCTAGAAAAACTTCTTATATTTACATCAACGTAATCATTAATAATCATCATAATCATTAATAATCAATAATCATCATAATCATTAATCTACGAAAGGAGTAGATTTATGCCGCTGGTGTTCACGGCTTCTGGTGCTGCGGGACCCGACGCCATGGTTTTGCTCAGGACAATTGCTCGATTGCGTTCATCACGTGGGAATAAAAGCTATGATGAATTCCTGTGTGGCCTCAGAAGGTCCATAAGTTTGCTGCTGTGTCGTGCTGCCTCACATGCAATCAGAGCGTGCCGGTCGACTAGGGGTCACCCATATAGTCGTGGATACGAACGGATGGATGATTCTAATGTTTTAGAATAAATAATAATACATAACAATGTTAAATGTATATTGGCCCATTTGAGGGAACCATATGTTGTAATTAATAATATATATAATTGGACATTGCTTGAAGTAATAAATTTTGATTAATGTTAAAAAAAATAAAAACTAAAAATTGGACATTGCTGCTAACTAACAACTAAAAATGGCTTCTTAATAAAGGCTTTCTTGTTTCTTAATAAACTACTTACACAAATTACAATCTAAAGTAAATACAATTAATATACACATTCTTACAACTCACGACAACCTCACGACAATCACGACAACCTCACGACAATCACGACAACCTCACGACAACCTCACGACAAAATTATTATTATTATTAATTGGACCTTTTTTTTAACAATAAAAGGTTCCCGCAAATGGGCCTGCAATTCACGAAAACAAATCATTAATTATTTTTAAATTTTAGTTTGTGATTTCTCTATAGTTATTTTGATTTCCTTCTTATCGTGAAGGAAACCACCTTTACTATCTTGATTGAGATACCGCTTCTTAGTTTTCTTATATATTGTCCATACATATCTGAATTTCTTGCTGCCATCCGAGTTGCAATTTGCTTCAACACCTGGTTTGCGATATATCCAATACCTCCTACGGTCGAAAAAATTAAAGGATGAAAAGATCCTTTTTCTATCTTTGCTATACGTTCCGCGTATTTCGCATTCTTCCTATTTTCGTGGTATTTAAATGGTTCCTTTACCCGTTCTGAAGAATATGATGGTGCAAGAGTATTAAAACAGCATATGTCCATAAAGGACCGCGCCAACATATTTCCATATAGTCCATTACAAGCTATATCTGCACGTGCATCTCGATCTCTAGTTGACGTTGTATTTTCGAATACTATCGTATCAGGGACACTTTGCAGAATAGGTTCTTTTTCCACACATGAACAGCACTCCTTCAGTGATTGATGTATATGCTCCGATATAATTTCGTGACGTATAAAATTGAAACCACCTGTTTTACATGATAGAGCATGTGCTATATCTGCGGATTTTCCACAGGTACACAAAATTGTGTCATCCCCCGTCTTCCAAGCATATCTTACCTTTAAGGCATCATGAAATTCATGTGAATCCAAAAAACCATCCGATGTATATTTGTCTGAGGTTAACCAAGCGGAAGCGCCTATTATGCTCGCTTGTGACAAAACTGTATTAAGGTCTTGACTGGAGTTTTGAATTAGTTGGGACTTTATGTTCTCATATCTTCTGTTGTTTGATTCTCTGATCTGTTTTCCTATTTTTTGTTGATGTTTGTTTAATTCCTCTCCTGTTATTCCATCAAAATAAGGTTGACACATTAATCTAGAATTTATGTAGGACCATTCATTTTCCATAGTACTATTCCGGATTCCCAAACCTCCATATTTATATGGTAGCTCTATAATGGTTCGAGTTTCATCATCCATCCCGTCTATACCTAGGATACACTTTAATGTCTCATTTGATAATTTATACTCGAGAGGTTTTAACAATTCCCTACTAACTTCTGATGTTCTCACAAGATAATTCCATTGATGTTGAAAAGCTCTCGACAGTAATAAGTATGCGGCGAATGAGTTTTCCATCGATATTTGCTCTAATTTCTTTAACTGCATTATCCAATCGTCAACTTTTAATTTTGTTTGATTTTCCACGTACCCTTTTGTGCCTACCAAACTGCCCAGATACTTGACCCCATCAAACCTTATTTGAACTCCATCGTCCCGAAATACCTTCGGAATCTCAACACAATTTTGATGTGTTAATAATATGCACTTTTTTGAATTAACATAGTATCCAAAAGAAGGTCCACAACGCTTTATCTCATTCCACACGTTCTCTATATCTTCAATATTACCAACAACAGCTGCGTCGTCTGCATACCAATAATGCAACGATTTCGGAGCAGACTCTCTAAGCTTGGCAATTAATGGCATTGTTGCCGCCGCATATGCAGCCATCGATAGAGGATCACCCTGAGTGAATCCCTCTGCCGCCTTCAAAATGATTCCATCTACCGTTAATTTTGATCCCTCGTTGCCATACATATTTTGAAGTACATTGGTCAATGCGGGGCATATATAAGGCATGTTATGGATAGTTAGTGATCTGTTTAACGTGTTAAATGCATTAGCCGCATCGATTAATAATATGCATTTATCATTTGAAGTTGACATAGAGTTTCGTACTGCATGAATCGCAAATTCAATTCCGTCACGTTGCCCAGCACATAATTGTTCAGTTCCGCATACATTTATTAGATCTTCCTTGATATGTGTTAATATAACCTTACCAATAATTCTACGTATAGTCTCACCAACCCCAATGGGTCGAATTCCAGGATTCTTATTTATGGGAATAAGACGACTGACAGTGTAAGCACATAGATCTTTCGAATCCAAAACTTCCGTTGCGATTTTCACGGCGAAATCCCTCAAAACATTTACCAAACATCTCGATTCACTTCCAAATGCCATCAAAAATGATCTCCATGCATCCGCATCCACACCGGAAGGACCAGCCGATCCGTGAGTTCGTCGTGCCGCTTTTATTATATCTGAGTCATTTAAACTAAAATATCTGACATTATTATGTTCTATACATCCATCTATCTTTGAGTGTAAAGTAAATTCATGGTCGATGTGCGATCCATTTGGGTGCATTTCCTTTAGGTGTTGCCATACTGAATTCCCATTTACATCACTATTGACTTTTAAAATGTTAGAATATTCTTCCTTCTGTAATAATCTATGTGCCTTTCCAATTTTTCCTGCACGAATGAAATTCACTGCCTTTTTTATTTTTGAGGTTGGGGTTTTCTCAGCAGCGTTTCGTAAAAGTTTATGTTTCTCAGACTGCAAATAGCGTGCTTCTTCTATTAATTCTTGAAATTGGCCTTGTCTCCATAATTTGATTCGTTTTTCTAAAATTTTCCGGTTATGACTTATTCTTCGGTCTGGTGTTCGCTGCAAAAGAAGTTGACACAAAATCGTTGCCTTCATTAAGTGATGACCACCATGTTTAATGTCTCGATTAAATTGTTCATAGCAGTCACTAAGTAGTTTAATAAAATCTTTGCTGGCATTGCAATTAGGAAGGTGTAGATGATTTGGAATCCAATGAATCACCTCATAAAATATATCTTCGATAAATGTTTCAGGGGATAAACCATGTTTTATTAACACTGGATTATTATTCGTATGACTAGTACCAGTATGTACCATAGGGCTAAACTTACTTACTTGATTTTGGCAATTTGGGGCTCGACAAGATGTACAGGGTACTCCGGACTTCCCACACTTACAAGCTATACACTTTGCTGCCGGTCCATTACAATTACAGCACAACTTTATTGAAGAGGGCTTTCCACGAACCATAACTTGAGACTGTATGTTATTATATTGTGTGTTTAAGGTCTTAATTTTTTTAGCAAGTGGACGATCTGAAAGCTGGACGATCTGAAAGCTGGACGATCTGAAAGCTGGACGATCTGAAAGTGTATGTTATTTATCTCAAACTTATTTTTAACGTCAATAATTGGACATTTTTTATTATTAATAATAATAAAAAAAATTGGTTTTTTGACCTAAAAAAACCAAAATTTTTAGGTTATTTGACCTAAAAAAAATTTTGGTTTCTTATAAACATACAATAAACATACAACATTTGAGATAAAATAACATACAATAAATAACATACAATATTTAACTGCATACAATAATTACAATTACAATGCCTCGAGGGAAACCATCGACGCAAATTCTTTGTTGCACGTGCAATGGACCAGCCGCAAAATGCAAGGGCTGTCGATGTGCGAAGAATCGTACTACATGCACCAACTGCAGAGCCAACGACTGTGGTAATCGTTCCCAAGTATCACGTAGCCACTCTCAAGTACCGAACACCGAAGTTAATGCCGAACAACATGAGGACAAGTCTCTTAGCACGCAAAAAAATCGAACACCTTACCGACTTGCTCGACAATATATAAAGTGGTTTGTCAATGGAGACCCAACCACTTGTGTCTGCCCCTGTGTAACGCTAGTAATAAGTTCGTAAGGATCTTGGCAGGTTTTTACTCGAAAGCAGCAAATTCGGAGCCATTTGGATGCCCTAAAAGACGCTACTGTATTCTCACAACTAATCCTTCAAAAATACGAACAAGAAAGATCTCAGCGATTCGGAAAACGATTGAACGTCGACTGAAACTTTGGTCGGAATCCAAAGTGGATGAATTATTTGAAGAGGCAATGTATTTGCAACAAAACGTAATCTCAAATAGTCCACCACTGACTGCTTTAGATTGGAAAAGAAGCTACATAAATTTGATGACTGCAGGTAAACTCGCGGCAGGATCTGCTACATTGTCAGGGGAACTGGTGGCCGGTCTGCTGTCTCATAGCGACATCGTAGATGGTAAATCGGTAAATCAATTATTACAGGAATTACACCCAAAGACCGAACCAATTAATGAAGAAGCCCTACTAACAGTTCCAATCACAACACGTAATCACCACCCGGTTCGTTTTTTAGAGATCAGCGAAGATCACATTATCAATGCTTGTCGACGAACTCATGGAAGTGCAGGACCTTCGGGGGTCGATGCACAATCCTGGCGAAGATTCCTTACATGTTTTGGAGCAGACTCTCGCAATCTGGCACGTTCCCTCGCTGACCTAGGCATTAGTATTGCGAGTAAAAATTTACCTATGGGCTCACTAGACGCGTTTACTGGGTGTAGACTCGTCGCAATTCGGAAAAAAGCAGGTGGAATTAGACCGATAGGAATTTGTGAAGTCTCGAGACGAATCATCTGCCGCACGTTATTGAGTATAATCAAAATGGATCTGATGGAGGCTGCAGGTGTTCTCCAATTAGCTGCATCTCAGAAATCTGGAATTGAATATGCTGTGCGATCATTACGAGACGCCTATTTTATGAACAGTGATCAATGCCTGCTTGCTGTCGACGCTTCTAACGCATTTAACACCATCAATCGAGCTACCGCACTCCATAACATCAATTATACTAGTCCAGCGCTTACGGTAGCCCTGCAGAATGTTTATAAATCACCAGCAATGCTCTATTTAGGTGGAGATACAATAGCCTCGATGGAGGGATTTACTCAGGGAGATCCCTTGGCAATGCCTGCGTATGCTATGTCCACTCTACCACTCATCGATTACATCCAGCGAAATGTTCCTCGAATTGTTCAAAGGTGGTACGCCGATGACTCAAACTTTGTCGGCAGTAGTGAAGACATCCAAAAGGTCTGGGATATTCTCACAAACAAGGGTCCCCTTTATGGATACCATGTGAATGCCTCCAAAACAAAGATGCTATCTCATAAACGGTTCGATATGCCTTTATCCCTGGCTGGAGTATCGAATTACACTACCGGGTTGATAACACTTGGAGTGCCCATTGGCACTGAAATATTCGTTTCTGAGCACACCACCGAAAGATGTAACGCATGGATATCTGTCGTCGATCGACTAAAGGAGGTAGCCCTATTTGATCCACACGTTGCATTCACTGGTTTGGTTCATTCAGTGCAGTTCAGATGGACACATTACCTCCGGCTGATTGAGTGCAGACCAGAAAGCTTGTTGGATCTGCACAATGCGATCTTTCAGTCACTCGTACCAGTCCTTACTAAATTTCCGCTCGACGCGAAGTGGATCACAATTATTTCTTCGCCGCTAAAGCTAGGAGGCCTTGGTATCTTTGATCCCTGCTTTAACAATCAAGTTGAGTTCCAGGGATCTTTAGAAATGTGTAGAGCGTTTGATTGCGCTGACAGCGCTGAGCAACTTTATGAACCGCAAAATTCGATCTCAGCAGGTATATCTAATAAAAGAAAAATAATATTTAATGAGAGGCTTGCAGCGATTACTAAGTCCCTGGAGCCCGGAATTGCCAATTCCATATCACATGCTGCAACTAACGGAGCGTCCTCCTGGATCAGCTCACTGCCACTAAAGACAGAGAGGTTTCACCTCAGTCCTTTGGAATTCATCGATGCTCTACGCTGCCGATATGGATGGTCAACCCTGACCGAAGAACGACAGTGCGTCTGTGGAGAGTTAATGGGTGTTGGTCATGCACTCTCTTGCGCCAGAGGAGGCTTACCGACAATCAGACATAACGCAATCAGGGACATAATTGCCCAAGAATTAACAGAAGTATGTCACGGTGTGGGAATCGAACCTCGTCTTTCTCAAATCCCCGAGTCTATGTCCTTTCAATCTTCTTGCACCACAAGAGATGTACAAGCAAGACTGGATATTGTATGTTCTGGATTGCATGCGGAACGATATGAGCGGACGTTCTGTGACGTCACGATTTTTTCAACACTTGCTCAATCTTACGCAAATCGTAGTGCCCGTTCCGCCTTCGAGTTCAACGAAAAACGCAAGATTTCAAAATACGGGGAGCGAATCGAACTGGTAGAGCATGGTAGTTTTATGCCCCTTGTTTTTTCCACATCAGCGGGCATGGGTGCAAGTACAATATCACTGTTGCGGTCAATCACTCTCAAGAAATCCGAGGCTCATCCACAGTATTACGCGGATAATCTCATTCGCTTGAAGAGACGTATTGCCTTCTCAATCATGCGTTCATGCTCGGCCTCGCTTCGGGCTCCTAGATCTAGCCGTTCATTTCCGGCAACACCGTTTACGGAAGCATGACATTTAAACTCTTCGATTTTGTAATAATAAATTTTCTTTTCAAAAAAAAAAAATTAATTGGACATTGCTTGAAGTAATAAATTTTGATTAATGTTAAAAAAACCTCACGATAACCTCACGACAACCTCACGACAACCTCACGACAACCTCACGACAACCTCACGACAACCTCTCGACAAAAAAAATATTATTATTAATTGGACATTGCTTAAAGTAATAAATTTTGATTAATGTTAAAAAAAAACCTCACGATAACCTCACGATAACCTCACGACAACCTCACGACAACCTCACGACAACCTCACGACAACCTCACGACAACCTCACGACAACCTCACGACAACCTCACGACAACCTCACGACAACCTCACGACAACCTCACGACAACCTCACGACAACCTCACGACAACCTCACGACAAATAAATTATTAATATTATTAATTGGACATTGCTTGAAGTAATACATTTTGATTAATGTTAAAAAAAACATCACGATAACCTCACGACAACCTCACGACAAAAAAATTATTATTATAATTAAAAATAATATTTATATTATTATTTATATCACGGGACAGAGAGGCAGGATCAGACATAAGATGTACTGGCCTCTTCGGGAATCTGACGGAGCGGTCCTTTATGGACGTATGCGTTTTCAACAACCTAGTGCCGTCTTATTCCTTGGATACAATGAAGGATCCCTTCAAGTACCATGAAAATCGGAAGCAGGCAAAATATACAGAGCGGATTGCGAAAATAGAAAATGCTTCGTTTCACCCGTTGATTTTCTCAACTGTTGGTGGTATTGGAAAGATAGCGGACTCGATACTTAAGCGCATATCTTCACTTAAAGCGAGCAACAACAACCTTTCATATCCCGATTTGATCCGTCAAGAAAGAGCCAGGATTTCACTCCTTATTATAAAATCCACATCGATGGCTATGCGAAACAGGTATCAAGAACCAGGAACTCTAATTCACGAAAAGGACGTACCACTCTAAGTCGATTTGTACGATCAACTCCCTTTGAACTAAAAAATCAGATTTTGAATTGCCATTTTGGACCCATTAGAGGGTAACCTTTAAGCTGTCTTATTTTTGAATAATTTATATTATTTCGAAAAAAAATAATAATATTAATATTATTATTAATAATATTATTATTATTGACCTAAAAAAATTTGGTTTCTTATAAACATACAATAATCGACTTTCCATACAATCGACTTTCCAGTTTAAATTACCCAAATTACAATTGAAATTCTTAGCTGCTAACTAACAACTACTTATATCACTTACACTGAGAGAATGACAATGCCTCGTGGCAAACCGTCTACAAGTAGACCATGCTGCTCTTGTAACACTGATGCAGCAAGATGCAAAGGTTGCCGGTGCGCAAAAGCAGGCTCGAACTGCATAAACTGCAGAGCTCCGAACTGTACTAGAAAGACGAAAACTGTATACATTGACCCTGTTTATCAACCTAGAGCAAATACTACCGTTCAAGTGTTAGAAATGATTAACATTACTCAAAGATTTGAAACTTGACGAACTTATGTCCGAAGCATCCTACCTACAGAAAATGAGAAAGGATAACATTGAAAATAAAAAGCTACCAGAATCTTTCGTGATCGAGAAAATAGTTAAATTGATTAAATCTGGAAAATACGGAAAGGCATCAAGGTTGCTAGACAAAGGACAACACTCAGGAGTTTTGGCT
This sequence comes from Pomphorhynchus laevis, assembly GCA_012934845.2. Lineage (NCBI taxonomy): Eukaryota > Metazoa > Acanthocephala > Palaeacanthocephala > Echinorhynchida > Pomphorhynchidae > Pomphorhynchus > Pomphorhynchus laevis. The sequence continues at coordinate 36,800 of WNNJ02002469.1, forward strand.
GCTGAAACAATAATTCAAGGCAAAACGGTACTCGAAAAATTAGAAGAACTCCACCCAAGAGCCTCTACGGTGAACGAAGAATACCTTCTGAAAGAAAATATGGCTGGTTGTGTGGATCATCACGACACAAGGTTTTTCGATATCACACCTGATGATATAATTAAAGCGTCCAAAAGTACCAAGGGAGCTGCCGGGCCTTCGGGAGTATGTACAGATGAGTGGCGTAAATTTCTAACAATACATGGATTAGCCTCAAAACGTCTTGCCGCAGCGATATGCGGATTTGTAATAAAGATTTCAAGCGAAAAGTTAAATCCAGTAGCGTTACAAGCGTTCACAGTCAGTCGCCTTATACCGCTGGAAAAGCATAATGGGATTAGACCCATTGGAGTAGAAGTATTGAGACGGATTGCGGGACGTACTGTGTTGTCATTTATTGGAAAAGATGTTAGGAGTGTATGTGGTTTTACGCAACTTTGTGCAGGCCAAAGATGTGGAACAGAGATTGCTATTCACACGATTCGAGATGCGTTTAGTCAATCTTCTGATGAATGCATCTTACTAATAGATGCAACCAATGCCTTTAATAACTGCAACCGAAAAATGGCACTGGAAAATATGAAATTCATCTGTCCCGCAATGTCGACGATATTGCACAATACCTACATTCAACCTTCGATGCTGGTGGTGGATAACTCAATATTAAAATCAACAGAAGGTTTCATACAATGAGACCCTCTCGCCATGGCAGCATTCGCTACAGCCTCGATACCACTAATAGAAAAACTGAAACAAGTAGCTCCAAACGCTAAACACTGTTGGTACGCCGATGATGGAGCGTGCGTGGGCAAACCAAGCGATATAAATAAGGTATGGAAAGAGCTTAACCGAATAGGACCCGCGTTTGGATTCATAACAAATTCATCAAAATGTACTGTATTGACAGGCAAAACCTGTAATATTGATTGTCTGGATGAACTCGCGGATGATGGTGTAGATATTCGATGCGATGGAATCAAATACCTTGGGAGCATGATTGGGCTCGAACAATATGTTGAAACCGAGATAATCAACAAAGTAACGAATTGGTCAGGTCAAATAGAAAAGCTAAAACAGATTGCCGATAGAGACGCCTTCGCCGGATACACTTTGCTAATCAAAGCTTTGCTACACAAATTCTCTTACATTCTTAGAACATGTGAAGTAGCAGATTGTCTTCTAATACCTTTAAAGAATGCGATACTTCATAATCTTTTGCCGGGAATGCTGGGAATCAACAGCCTCGACGATGAGTCAAGTAGAATACTAGCTTTACCATGCAGATATGGAGGACTTGGTATAGTCGACTATACTCAAGAATGCAATAATGAATACGAGAAATCACGCATGATGTATAGGGCTAGTGTAGATAGAGACCACTCAGAAGTTCCCCTAGAAACGACTCAGCATAATGTAGTCAAGCAGATAAGAGAAATGAACATAATAAAGTTTAACAGAATGGTGACGGAGATTACTAGTAACTCTAAAAATGATTTAAAGACAATTTTATGGAATGCCAGCTTGAAAGGTGCCTACTCGTGGTTAACAGCAGGGTTTGTTGAGGGTTTGTTCATATCCTCCTCAGAATTCCACGACGCGATTTCAATAAGATACGAGTGGAAACCGAATCGCTATTTGGGTGAGTGTGCGTGTGGAGTGTCTCTAACAACAATACACGCACTTTCATGCAAGACAGGCTGTTTCAACTTCATTCGTCACAACAGTGTCGCTAACGAGATTGCTAGATCACTCAAGGAAACCTGCCGACTCGTATGTACAGAACCAGTATTGCTCCCGGTTCCAGACACAGTCATTTTTGAATCTCAAGCCACATCACGGGACAGAGAGGCAAGATCAGACATAAGATGTACTGGCCTCTTCAGGAATCTGACGGAGCGGTCCTTTATGGACGTATGCGTTTTCAACAACCTAGCGCCGTCTTATTCCTTGGATACAATGAAGAATCCCTTCAAGTACCATGAAAATCGGAAGCAGGCAAAATATACAGAGCGGATTGCGAAAATAGAAAATGCTTCGTTTCACCCGTTGATTTTCTCAACTGTTGGTGGTATTGGAAAGATAGCGGACTCGATACTTAAGCGCATATCTTCACTTAAAGCGAGCAACAACAACCTTTCATATCCCGATTTGATCCGTCAAGAAAGAGCCAGGATTTCACTCCTTATTATAAAATCCACATCGATGGCTATGCGAAACAGGTATCAAGAACCAGGAACTCTAATTCACGATAAGGACGCACCACCCTTAGTCGATTTGTACGATCAACTCCCTTTGAACTAAAAAATCAGATTTTGAATTGCCACTTTGGACCCATTAGAGGGTAACCTTTAAGCTGTCTTATTTTTGAATAATTTATATTATTTAAAAAAAATTAGACATTAATGATAATAATCATTAATCAACGTAATCATTAATAATCATCATAATCATTAATAATCAATAATCATCATAATCATTAATCTACGAAAGGAGTAGATTTATGCCGCTGGTGTTCACGGCTTCTGGTGCTGCGGGACCCGACGCTATGGTTTTGCTCAGGACAATTGCTCGATTGCGTTCATCACTTGGGAATAAAAGCTATGCTGAATGCCTGTGTGGCCTCAGAAGGTCCATAAGTTTGCTGCTGTGTCGTGCTGCCTCACATGCAATCAGAGGGTGCCGGTCGACCAGGGGTCACCCATATAGTCGTGGATCCGAACGGATGGATGATTCTAATGTTTTAGAATAAATAATAATACATAACAATGTTAAATGTATATTGGCCCATTTGAGGGAACCATCTGTTGTAATTAATAATATATATAATTGGACATTGCTTGAAGTAATAAATTTTGATTAATGTTAAAAAAAATAAAAACTAAAAATTGGACATTGCTGCTAACTAACAACTAAAAATGACTTCTTAATAAAGGCTTTCTTGGCTTCTTAATAAACTACTTACACAAATTACAATCTAAAGTAAATACAATTTATATACAATTCTTACAACTCACGACAACCTCACGACAACCTCACGACAACCTCACGACAGCCTCACGACAACCTCAGGACAAAAAAATTATTATTATTAATTGGACATAAAAAAATTGCACCTAAAAAAATTTTGGTTTCTTATAAACATACAATCTAAAGTAAATACAATTACAACATCTTACAATTACAACATCTTACAATCTGACAATCTAAAGTAAATACAAGTTTGAAATTCTAAGCTGCTAACAAATAACTATTTACAATTGGAAAAGTTCAGCAAATTACACAAAGTAATTGACAATTACAATCTAAGGCAAATACACCGATAATATACACTAACGATTATCCAGGAGTGCGCAGCCTCTACGCATAAAAACTTTGTGAATTCGGATTGACCACAAGTATTCATCCAACATGGTGAGAGGTAAACCCTCTAGTGAGAGTATGTGTTGCCAATGTAATGGCCCCTCTGCTGTCTGTAAGGGATGCCGCTGCGCCAAGGCAAATAAATCGTGCGTAAACTGTCGCGCAGTTGGTTGCAAAAATAAACATACAAGACCTGTCCAAATAAACCACAATCTCAATGCAAACACCATTCCGACAAGAAGCGCATTGTTGACCGATTATCACATCCCTGCCATTCCCATCGCGGACACGTCCGGTAGCAATCACTCATGCAATAAAAAATCAATAAATGAACTATATAACATAGTCATTCACTGGAGACCTAACCTGATCATTTTACCTCGATGTTCCGCTAGCAATGAGTTCATCAACATTTTAAGCAATTTTTACGATAGGGCAGCCGACGACGTCAAGCGTACTGAAGTCGAGCTACGAACTGCAACAATTTTTTCTCAGTGTGTACTGCAAAGAATTCCCTCCAGAAAAATCACTCTAATCCGTAAAACATTAGAACGCAGACTAGTATCCTGGAAGGCTAAAGATTTTGATGTAATTTTCGAAGAAGCACAGTTTATTCAAGACAACCTAAAGTTGCGACGTCCAACGAAGCGACTAAGCTGGATATCACAATACCAAAATCTCATGACAAAAGGCCGCATTAGAGCTGGAACATCGATTCTGGAAGATAGCCTCGAGTCTGGTGTTCTACTCCCTGACCATATTATAAATGGTGTTTCTGTGCTATCTTTGCTCGAGGACCTGCATCCCGATGCAATTTCAGCTCCTCCTGATGTGCTGTTATCGTCCCCATTTCCGGGTTCCAAAACCCATCACCCCTGCCGCTTCTACGCCTTAGATGAGACATCTATTATTAGATCAAGCAGACAAATCAAAGGTGCAGCAGGTCCGTCTGGGCTTGATGCGGCGTCTTGGTCACAAATGCTTGCAGATTTCGGCGCTGCTTCAAGCTCACTAGCCAAGGCCATAGCCAGGTTTGCTATTTTCGTTGCCACTGTGGAAATCCCGCCTGGCGCTCTCGATCCTTTTACTGCATGTCGTCTAGTCGCACTCGAAAAAAAGTCAGGAGGAGTTCGGCCAATTGGAATCTGCAATACCGTCAGACGTATCATTAGTAGAGCGATCCTGGCTATAATTCGCAACGATGTACAAGACGTGGCAGGAGTTACACAGCTAGGGGCCTCGCAAAGAGGTGGCATCGAATTGGTCATTGAGAAGCTAAAAACGAAATTGAACCTATCTTCCGATATGTGTATTATGACAATAGACTCTACGAATGCCTTCAACCGGATAAACCGTGCCGTGGCACTTCACAACATAACATATGTATGTCCGGCTCTCTCCTGTTCACTGCGCAATATTTATGCTAGTCCTTCTGAGCTTACAATTGGCGAAAACAGCATTTTCTCAGTCGAAGGATTCACCCAAGGTGACCCATTTGCGATGGCTGGATTTGCAATGACATCTCTTCCTCTTATCGAAACGATAAAACGCCAAGTACCATCCGTTTATCAGATATGGTATGCCGATGACGCCAACTTTGTCGGACCACTGGATGTGTTGAGGCAAGTTTGGGATGCCCTTAAAACAGAGGGACCAAAATTCGGCTATTTTACTAACCCACACAAATCTAATATTCTGTCTTACTCTCCGATACATAATGATCTTCTCCCTGATTCTAGTATCAATTCAACAACAGATGGCATAGATCTTCTGGGAACCCCAATTGGTTTTGACGATTACGTACAATCTTCTTCCGCAATCATGTTTGCAAAATGGAAAGCTCTTGTCAAGCGTCTGAGTATGGTGGCCAGAATCGACGCCACACGTAGCCTACGCTGGCATGGTTCACTCGATCCAGTCGAAATGGATTCACATAATGCGCACATGCCGCTCAGTCGACAAAGTGTGGTCCGACCTCGACGAATTTATCAAATCGCAATTGCTGCCTCTTCTGGCAACTTTCAAGCCGAACAAGGAGATGACGGATATTTTGTGCTCACCTCTTGAATTTGGAGGTATCGGGATAAACTCGCCAACTTTCGTTGCCACACTTGAACAAGCATCAGCGACAATGTTGGTTTCCTCATATGTCCATGAGTTGACTGGCGACAACCTACGAGAAAAACAAAATGCAATCCTTCTTCGAAATCACTCAATTCCGGTTCAATTCACACCCAAGAACGCGCCTCAAAGATTATTAGCAAACTAGCCACAGTCACCCAGAATTTTATTAAACATGCAGCACACCACGGTGCGTCTTCTTGGCTAAGCGCTTTACCACTTCGACAAGAACAATTCTATTTGTCAGCAAACGAATTTCACGACGCACTTAATGCACGGTATGGCAGTATCGAGCCTGAGATTGAAACGTGTAATTGTTACTGTGGCTCGAAGATCAATCTTCCCCATGCACTATCATGCAAACATGGTGGTCTTCCGATTATTCGCCATAATGCGGTTCGGGACACTATAGCATCAGCGCTAAGCCAAGTTGCTCACAACGTTGGGATTGAACCGGAGTTATCGAACGTTCCCGAGAGCACCCGTTTTGAAAATCCAGCGACTACTACCAAACAATGTGCCCGTCTGGATATTGTCTGCTCCGGTTTACACGGATCTCGATTCGAGCGGACGTTCTTCGACGTCAATGTCTTTTCTTCTCATGCTCAATCGAACACAATACGCAGTCCTGACAACGCTTTCGATTATAACGAAAAAAGAAAAAAATCCAAGTACCTCGAAAGAATCCGAAGGATAGAAAACAGCTCCTTTATCCCGCTCGTCTTTTCAACATCAGGGGGTTTCGGCAAGGAAGCTAGTATGCTAGTAAAGACTATTGCGACCGCTTTAGCTCAACAAGGACACATACGCTACAGTGATATAGCTATTAGACTAAAAAGAAAAATAAGCTTCGAAATCGCTCGGTCAATATCGGCCTGTCTCCGGAGTCCACGGTCAACACGAGGTACTCCCATGCGTAGTACATTCAAACACCCAGCCGACTCGTCTTCGTAGCTGTATTCAGTATCCAATTCAGCAGTTTATTGCTCGACATTTTTGGACCCATTTGCTGGTAACCTTGATTGTATGCTTTACTAAAACAAATTTTTCCGTTTAAAAAAATTAATTGGACATTGCTGCTAACTAACAACTACTTACAACATAACCCAACGATAAACCCAACGAGAAATATCAGTTTACAGAAAAACATAACACATGCCTCGGGGAAAGCCTGCTGATATGCCCAGATGCTGTACATGCAATGGCCAAGCGGCACGCTGCAAGGGGTGTAAATGCGCAAGGTCTAAAAAATCGTGTATGGACTGCCTTGCTAGGAACTGCTCAAATCGACTAGAAGTACCTACACTAGAGGGCGATAATGTCCTTATTTTCACAGAGTCTGCCGACGTTCCAACCAAAAAGGCTGTCCAAATGGATGAAGTGTACGATGAGGTAATTCTATGGAAACCTAATCTGTTTCGATTGCCACGTTGTTCTGAATCGAAAATTTTCATCGCTGAACTTACTCGAATATATGAGGGAGCATCATCAAACACGGATTCACTCATACGTGCAATATCACTTTGTCAATTAGTTCTACAACGTAGTGGATATTCGAATACGCGAGAGCTCAAGGCTTTATTAGCAAGACGTCTCGCAGCTGGTCCTCTGGAGACATCTCATCTCTACTAAACGAAGCTAGATATCTCCAGCGCCTTGACTTAAAAAAATCACACAACAATATAACCAACGATACAACGAAGCTATTTCGGAAGTTTGTTCTCAATTGTAAGATAACGGCAGCGATGAAATTAATCAAGACAGATCATGGACAAGGCGTGCCAATGGGCCTGGATACTTTAACATGTGGTAAATCAGTACAGATACTTATTGATAAGCATCCACAACCAGCTGACATACATGAGGAAGCACTAGTCACTCAACCAATAACCGAAATACATGACTTCAACTAAGTTGCTTTCGAGAGTATTGACGGATCAAAAATAATTGAGGCTGCTAAGAGAACAAAGGGTAGTGCAGGACCTTCTGGAATGGACGCAAAAGCATGGACCGAAATGCTTTCGAATTTCGGTACGGAGTCACAAAAATTAGCGGATGCGCTAGCATTGTTTGCTCAACGAATCGCTACTAAGGAAGTTTATGATGAGTCGATCAAAGCTTTTACGACAAGCCGTCTTATTGCATTAAGTACGAATCCAGGTGTGCGTCCAATTGGAATAGGTGATGTCTCAAGACGTATCGTATCGAAAGTCATACTTGATGTTGCACGGCCACAGCTACAACAGATATGCGGTAAAACACAGTTTTGTGCTGGTCAGCGCGCAGGTACTGAATGTGTAGTCCATGCCTTACGTGATTTGTTATCGAGTAAACCAAATTCGGTGGTCTTGACTATTGATGCAGATAATGCATTTAATCGAATCAACAGAAAAACTGCCCTGGCCAACATGCCACAAATATGCCCAGCGCTATCGAATGTTCTGTCAAACCTCTATAGAAATCCGACGTCATTGACAATTGGGAATGAAATCATACTCTCCCAAGAAGGATTTACACAGGGAGATGTTTTATCGATGTCTGCTTATGCTGCAGCTACACTTCCTATGATACAAAAGATATCTGCGGAGTATCCTGATGTGCTCCAATGCTGGTATGCTGATGACGGCAATATGGTGGGTGATCCTGATACAGTGAAGATGGCGTTTGAACTGCTACGAAAAATTGAACCGTCATATGGTTTCTTCGTTAATCCGGCGAAATGTCGACTATACGGAAATGGATGTATAGCTGAAACGCTCCACGCTTTATTTGATGATCTTCAAATTTCTGTTGACATGGATGGCGTGTCTATATTGGGGTCTCCCATTGGAAAGGATGACTTTGTAAAAGAGCATATTCAATCTGATGTACGTTCGTTGATCGAGACAGTTACTCGTCTCACACAAATCGGTCGTTCAGAGCTACAGATTGCTTTCGTTGCTCTCATAAGATCTCTTCAACAAAAATGGATACATATGCAACGATCATGCCATTGCTCGATTGAGTGGTTTGAGGCGCTGGCACAATCGATAAGATCGATGATAACTGAATTAACTGGAATTGACATTGAAACAAATGAAGTTCTATGGAGGGTGTTTAACATGACTTTGAGAGATGGTGGTATCGGCGTTAAAGACCCTATGCGTTCAGTAGACCAAGAATATAACGCTTCACCTATGGTGTGCGAACCATGTTTAGGAGACGTTACGGGGCTAGATCTAATAAATAATCAAAACAGATTATGTAAAGAAATTCGTGCTAACCGTTTAAAAGCGGAAAGGATGAATCGCAATGACATTATAAATCAGGTCGACCCTACTCTCAAGAATGCCATCGAGCATGCATCAGTATCTGGATCATCTTCGTGGTTGTCAACATACCCAACAAACAGTTATTCTTCCAGAATAAGTAATACAGTCTTTCAAGATGCACTAGCCACCAGATACGGATTTCTCCATCCCTCATCACCGAAATACTGCCAATGTAAAAAACAAAACTCGATATCACACACTTTCTCGTGCCCTTTAGGCGGCTTGCCATCAATGAGACACGATGCCGTCCGTGATTTTCTAGCGAATAGATTATCCAAATGTTGTCGTAACGTAGCAATCGAGCCAAAACTATCCCCTCTGCATGATGAAATATGCTTCCAAAATTATGGTACAACTATTGATCATGAAGCGAGACTTGACATATCATGTTCCGGAATCTTTGGAAACAGAACGGAGTGTACTTTCCTTGATATCTGCGTGTTCAAAGCATACGCTCCCTCTTACTCCAGTAAGAGTATCGGACCATGCTTCGAATATCATGAACTAAGGAAGAAAAGGAAGTATCTTGAGAGAGTAAATAGCATAGAGCATACGTCATTTATTCCCGTAGTATTTTCGATGCTCGGTGGGGCGGGTACGGAAGCGGCAATCCTGTTAAAGAGAATCGCGGGCTCCGTGGCAAGGAGTCATAACAGCTCATACAACGATGAAATAAGCAGATTACGTAGTGGCATTAGCGTTATCCTTGCAAAGATGACTTCTCGATGTGTCCGTGGAGCTCGATCAGCTATAAATCGTCCTCAAAGGGATTTATGTTTAATCAATGAAGAATAATTTAGTGACTTTTTGAATATTAAAACTGGCTTGGTGAGGTTTTTTTTCTTTAAAATTGTAAATTAAAACCCATTTGCGGGAACCTATATTAATGTAATAATATTTATAATAAAAAATATAAAAAAACATTAATTGTCCGATAATTATATTTTATTTACAATAACTGTCTATTATACAACTAAACTGATCATGGTCTTCAATTTATCTTTTAATTTATTGAACAAATAATATCTCTAGAAAAACTTCTTATATTTACATAAAGTTCTCTTTACTTATTATTTCTTAAAAACTTTTTTAATATTTAATTGTTTGTTCATATATATGCATATCGTTTTTAATGTTTTTAACTTTTAAATATTCAGAAACGATCAGGTAAACTTGGAAAGACGAAATTATTTAGATATTTCGCTAGCATATTAACAAACAAATTAGCTAACTGAGTCAACAAAACATAATAATGCCAAATTATCTGCTATTATAAGTAATAGCAGAAAATATAACATTACACAATCCGGACCACTCAACTGATTATTTAATTGAAGTGTAAATATTTATAATAAAGAGTTTAAATTTGTTTTTAATATTATTGTGTTGATTTATTATTTATTTTTCTATTTTCTATTTGATGAATGCTTATGCAAAAATATTTTTCGTGTAAATTTACTATAATATAAAATAAATTATTCAATATAATTATAAAATAAACAAAACATAATAATGCTACATCAAAATTTAATAATTAAATAATAGAATAAATAATTGTTATAATATTTTTTTATAATTTATATCAAGTTTAAAAAATATAAAATTTTAAATAAAAGTTAATTTTTATGAATTGACTAATAAATAACAAAAGTTGTATCAGAATAAGGATAGAAGGTCATCAGTAGGAACTGCTAGAAACTACTTTTAATATACAGATTATTTCTTATTTTATAGTCTATTTTTTATTCCTTTGATCACCGTGACTTCTTGGCTTGCGTCTAACCGGATTATTTAATATTGTTGTCTATTATACGACTTTTGTCAATTTCTTATACCACGACATTCAATCCTAATAGATGCATGGTTATTATTACAAAACAATTATTATTTATAACATCACAAGCTTTAAAATCTTGTTCCGTTACATTTAAAAGATCTAAAATTAAAAATCGAAACACTTACATGTTTCGAATCTGGCCGTGTAAGATCACTTTCGCTTAGTTATGGTCTTTAACGTTATTTTTTCGTTGTCGCTACATAGTTTAGTTGACTCTGGCTAAACTTACAACAGGCCATCCAGCAGCATCTGACAGGGGGCTGCTCTGCTCGAGGCGGTTGCAGGCTGGAACAAGATCTATAAAAATCTTCTACTTCACTCCACATGCTCCGCTATTTAGCTGTTAGCAATTGCGAGTATTTTTAACGTGATCACGTGAAACAGTTTACATTTTGCAATGCAAACACCTTGAGATACAAATTTCTCATTTTTTAAGATAATTAATAAGAAATAGAAAAAAATAAAATAAAATTTATTAAACTTGCTTGAATAAATTTATTAAACGTTTCCTCCTCTGCATCCAGTAGTGGGAGGGATCTGGAACTGATGAGTTATTGTGATGAAGAAACGGCATTCGTCATTCTTTCGCGTCTGGCTTACATGTTTTATAAGAAATTCACGCGGAATGGTCTCACTCTCCTTAAATTCATGATAAAAGTAAGCTGATATTAAAGAGACCTGCGCTGGCATTTGCCAGTGCTTTTGCTAATGATCCTTTTTGGTCAAGCTGTAGTACTGATTTAATACTCTATGATGTTACTAGAAAATTTTCTAGTACATTATTCACATTGATTCATTCATTGATTGCCGTCTGCCAGTCCTCCTCTGCATTCAGTAGTGGAAGGGATCTAGCACTGATGAGTCATTGTAATGACGAAACGGCATTCGTCATTCTTTCGCGTCTGGCTTACATGTTTTACTTGCTTGAATGTTTCTGCAAAATTTCTTAACTTTCTGAATTTTTTTTTCAAGTTTAAGTCTATGTTGTGAGTCAAAGTGAAAGTGCTGGAAATAATATAAAAATGATATTGTAGCTGGTTTTTACAGCGAAATCACCCTGTATGATCTAACAAAATTGACTAAAATAAATAAAATGATCAATCAAAGGATCACTGGCACCGATTCAATGATCTTCTAATTATATCAGTGTGATATATATTAATTTTATAAGCACAGGAAATATACTTAAGATTTTTATACTTATCGACCAGTAAGGTCTAAGTCATGAAATAATAATTTCTTATACTTTTTAATGCAAATTTGCCCTGAAGAGAATAAGCTCAAAATGTTCGCATAAATTAAACAAATAGAAATTGTCTTTTTTCGGTTTTATTAATTTAATTCAATTACATTGCATAAAATATAATTTGTTGTTGTTGTGTTTTCAGACATTGCAAAGCAAACGCTAACGTTTTTTAATTTTTAGTACAAACAAAACACCAGCGTTCAGAAACAGTCGCTATCCGACATATATAGTCAAAATACAAAGGCATACCGCCAAGCACATTGCTGCCAGTGATAATCGTCATTGCCATACATTTGCAGTGTGTTCGTTCATACACAACATTCCTCTTCCCCATATAAATGTGGTCTTTTTAGTACGCCACATTCCAGCCATATCGAACAGGTACTTTACGGACTCTTTCTGATCGTCTAGGTAATTGGCGATGGCAATTATCATGTTCAAGATTTTTTTCATCCGCCGAATTCGTAATGGTAAGTGGACTTTGATCACTAGTTATCTCAATCCGCTGTGACAATGTTGAATTCATTTTCTCTTGATCATTGTCTGCATCATTGGTAATTTCTCGATTCTCTATACCTTCTCCTTTACGAAGCATATCGGCGTGTAATCTGTAGTTTTGATCAGCGTTGCTCACGACATACGATGTCCAGTTTGAGCGCTTTTCTATTTCCCCCGCCGACCACGGTTCGTTACTTTTCTGCCGATACCACACCTTTTCTCCTGAATAAAACTCCCTCGGTTTGGATTTCTTATCGAAATGTATTTTGTTATTTGCTTGATAACCTTCAAGTGTAGAACGTAGATTCGGTTTCAAACGATCAAATAAGGTAGTCAAACGATGACCGGTAAAGACAATTGATGGTGGTTTTCCTGTGGCACTGTGCGGTGTGTTTCTATACGACAATAAGAATTGCTGCAATCGCTTTGGACGATCGTGTATATTGTAAGGTCTGATCACTTTATTCTTTAGTACTTGAATAAACCTCTCCGCTAAACCGTTAGATCTTGGGTGATACGGAGATACTCTTACATGCTTTACTCCATTAGACTGCAAAAAATTCGCGAATTCGGAAGACTGAAACGGGGGACCATTGTCTGATACCAGCTCTTCCGGAACCCCATTTCTGGCAAATATTTCTCTTAATACCTTTATTGTTGAGTGAGCACTTGTACATTGCATCTTAATAACCTCTGGCCATTTTGATAGAGCACACTGAACCACAAAGTAATACTCCTGTTGGGATGGTCCGGCGAAATCTACGTGAATCCTAGTCCATATATCGCTGGGTACAGGCCAATTGTGAAGTGGATGGTTAGGTTCGTTATTCCGGAAACGCTGACAATCGTTACAATTTTGTACTGAGCGCTCGATATCAGCATCCAATCCAGGCCACCATACGTAATATCGTGATAAGGACTTCATAGCCACAATTCCCGGATGGCCTGCATGCAAAGCTCGCAAAACTGTCTCCCGTAGACTCGTCGGAATTAATACACGCGCTCCTAAAAGCAAAATTCCATTTTCAAATGATAACTCATTGCGTCTTGTGCTGTAATAATGAATGTTCGAGTCTGTAACTTTGTTTGGCCAACCGATCGACACATATTGCGTCACCTTTTTTAGAATCAAATCTTGTTTCGTAGCTTCGCGAATAGCTGTTGCGGATAATAAAGGTGTGTCCTCACATAACAAATTCACACAGATATCATTTGTTCCCGACGTTTCTGCACAGTCAAGGCCTTGACATGGAAATCTGGAGAGGACATCGGCAATTATGTTATCTTTTCCTGGAATGCATTCGAGTTCGTAGTCGAATTGACTCAACAACAATGCCCATCTGACTAAACGCTGATTCGCGATCTTTGGCAAATTACGTTGATTTCCGAATATGTATTTCAAAGGTTTGTGATCAGTGATGAGTACGAACTTTCTACCTAATAGAAAATATCGAAACTTATTGACACCGAATATAAGTGCAAGTGCCTCCCGGTCGATTTGCGAGTAATTTATTTCCGCGCTGCTCAATTTTCTTGATGCGTATGCAATCGGCAGATAACGGTTGTTTTTAGTTTCTTGAAGCAGTACGGCTCCTAAGCCTCTCTCACAAGCATCACAATACAGCTTCAGGTTACTCTTCCCATCATATGGTATTAAAATTTTCGGTTTTAGCATACTTTGCTTGACCAATTCAAATTGGCTTTGATGCCGATCTGTCCAGTTCCAATTCGCTCGTACACCCGTTAACGAATACAAGTCAGCACACTGCGACCGCAAATGAGGAATAAAACGTTCAAGGAACCCTATGGTTCCCAAGAACGTTCGCAGTTCTTTAGGATTTGACGGTGGACAAATATTTTGAATAGTATCAACTTTCTCTGGATCAACTTTTACCATTCCTTTATCTAACACGTGTCCCAGAAATTTGACTTGTTCTTGAAGAAATAAACACTTTTCACGTTTAACTCGTATTCCCGCATTCAATAATCTTGTCATTACACTTCGAAGTCTGTCTATATGTTCTGAACGTGTTTCACCTGCAACTACAACATCATCCAGATAAACTGCGACGCCCGGAATCGTACCGAGTAATTGATTCATATAACGCTGGAACAAAATTGGTGCAATGGATAACCCAAATGGTAATCGACGATATTGATAATATCCGAAGGGTGTCGATATGGTCAAATACTTTCGAGAGTCTTGATGAACTTTCATTTGTGAATACGCATCCTTTAAATCCAATACTGAATACAAGGTGCCTCCTGCGATTTTGCTCAGTATCTCCTCAAATGTCGGTAATTCGAAACAATCACAATTCAGATACGGATTAATTGTCGCCTTGAAGTCAGCGCAAAGTCTTATTGAGTTATCCTTCTTGAGCACAGAAACAATTGGACTCGCCCATTCAATATAATTACAGTTTGAATCAACTTGCTCTAATGTTCCATTCGATAAAAGGCGCTTTAACTCTTCTTCGATTTTTGGCTTTAATGGCAGTGGTACGCGACGAGCCGGAATGCATCGTGCAATAGCCGATGGATCAACTTGTAACTTTATCTCCAAATCCTTAATGTTCCCAAGATCTTCATTGAATAACTCCTTAAATCTGAGTAACATGTGGTTTAAATCGGATGCACCTTGTTGATTTAAATTTAACTGATTGATAGCTCGTGGGCGGGATCTTACTTGACGTGGCAAGGACATGTTAAATGCTTCTATCCACGGTTGTCCAAACAAGCTCTTTTCTGTTTCGTATACGACCTCGACATTCAACAATTTGGCTACATTATCTAGTTCTACAGTCACTTGACATTGACCTATGCTCTTTATCAACCCTCCACCAAAACTTCTCAGCCATCTTCCCGCTCTTAGCTCAGGCGAACCACAACTTGACCATGTTTTTTGAGATATTACAGACAACATTGCTCCCGTATCAAACTCCATTTCCACTTGAACTCCGTTTATTCTCACTTCCAATGTCGGTCCCAGGATATGGTCCCTTCGACAAACGTTTTGAATTTCGAGAAAAGCCAACTCTACAGCCTTATTATCACCATTCTCGTCTGATATCAACTGATGAATATTTTGTAGTGCTACCTTGCAGCATCGACGAATATGACCTATCTTACCACAACGGTGACATTTTACGTTCTTAGCCCAACACTGTTGCTCATTTACGTGATTTGAACCATTACATCGTGTACAACGAGGCATGGAATTTTTATTCCATTGTGATCGACGTCCAGCACTTAATTTATTAACATGCGAAATTTCAACATCCTTTTTCGAGTCATTTGCATAATTCGAGCTGGTTTCCGTCGCTAACAAGTGCTTAGTAGCTTGTGTCATTTCCCAATTAGAAGCAATCCTAATTACATCGTCTAACGTAGGATTGTCTAATCGTAATAGACTCATACGTATTTCCTCGATTGGAGTATATGCAATTACCAGATCTCTCAATCTGTCGTCGATTGCTTGCTGTTCGGTTTGAATGGATTGATCGAAAAACGAACACTTACTAGCCAGGCCCCTTGCTTCCGCTATCCAATCTTTATGTGACTGATTGGCTTTTTGTCGACATTGCGTAAATTCGAATCTGGCTGCAACTATATGCATCGGCTTTTTAAAATGACGATCGAGTTCCTTAATAATCATCTCGAAAGTAATGTCCTCTTTTTCGAAAGACGGAATCAATTGTCCAACCAAGCGAAAAATTTCTTGACCACAACTGGACAGTAAGAATTGTTTTTGTCGCATCTGTGAATCAACTCTGTGCATGCCCAAAAAATTCTTCAGTTGAATCCCGTAATCAATCCACTTATCGTGATCTGCATTGAAATGCTGAAACGCCGGTATATTGCAATCCTTATTGGGATTTTCACGATTTTGCAGACTTTCCATCAACTTCGTCAATGTACGTTGTTGTTCCCATACAATTTTCATAATGTCGTTCGACGAAAATTTTATCTCACCCTCGTCGCCAATTGTTGTGTTTTCAGACATTGCAAAGCAAACGCTAACGTTTTTTAATTTTTAGTACAAACAAAACACCAGCGTTCAGAAACAGTCGCTATCCGACATATATAGTCAAAATACAAAGGCATACCGCCAAGCACATTGCTGCCAGTGATAATCGTCATTGCCATACATTTGCAGTGTGTTCGTTCATACACAACAGTTGTTACACATGCCTTGAGACACACATTTGTGTAAACACCGCGGCTTCTTTCCAGAGAGCTAAGTCTAAACATTCCACCAAGGCGTTTCGTTAATATGAAGAAATACTTGATATATATATTTTATATAATTCTTAATATAATTTCTAAATGACAGGATAATTTCAAATTATAATTTATTTGTAAACTCCAAATGTATCATTTTTGCATTAAAAATCCATTAAAAGTTAAGTAGGGCATTTTAAAAAATAAATGCTATTAACAAATGCTTCAAATGTTTACAAATAGTTCTTAAAAATATAGAAAGATGGTGATGATTATTAAAATACTGCATATAGTTACAAATATTTGCTTATAAAATTTATCTTCTCATAAACGCGAGAATAAAATCCTGGCTTTATCGGACTAGATTCAATTGCATGTGATGCTACACCAACCAGTGTCCATATTCCATTAATTTTAACCATTAGCGGCCCACCACTGTCCCCAGATCTCACGTCCACATTAGATACGTTGTTAAAGGCACACATCTGGTCGTCTTCATTAAAATTCGGATTGTTATCATTACATATATCATTAGGAACTATCGTAACTTCACCTTGTTTTAGGCTGAAACTTCCTGTACTATACCATTTCTTCGTTGGAGTTTGAATACCCCAGCCAACTACAACGGCATCCTTGTTTTCAAGATTGATTTTAGTTTTAGGTAAACAAACAATATTTATTTTTGAAGTTTTATTAAGAGGCTTTCCTAATTGTATTAAGGCAATATCTCCACGACATGGGTATTTGTAATCATCATATATAATAATCTGTTTCGCTCTTTTATAATTTATTGGATTTAGCTTACCCAGTAGACTGTGTACTCCAACAGCGATCATTAAATCAGATGGTTTTTCATACCGAACACAATGTGCAGCCGTAATGATGATGTCCGGGCTTATTAAGCTTCCACCGCATATTCGCAAAGTTTTTCTGCTCATAATACTGACCAACCACGGCCAACTGTGCCAACGGCTACTATCGCCACCAGTTATCCTCTTATATCTGCCACTTTTGAATTGCGGACCAACATCGGGTATTCCACAATTAAATTCAGAATGCTTACTTGATTTCCCAGTAAAGAATTCCTTCACTGAATTCCATATATCTATAAACCAATTTCGAATTTTAGCAATATTATCAGTACAATCCACGGTTCTGTTTAGCAGCAAAGTGCTTAATAAAATCCAAAGTACAAACAAACGCATTAATAAAGCATAAGTGGCAATAAAACGAAGATTTTTTACAAATTCATCTATGCATTATAGTTGGATACATTATATAGACAGTGAGAAATTATCAAACAGTTGAGAACTAATTAGGCTGAAATATTCATTAAACTGTAAAAAAAGCGCTGCAGTAATGTTTAAATCAGTGCCCAACATTTTCAATTTTCTAAATGTTATTGTGCAATTACAGCCTTACAAGATGATGTCAAATAAAATTTACGAGAATGCGATTTAGAATTCACATAATTTTTTACATAATTATAGAAGATTGCATATAAAGTGACTTATATGCAATACGTCCACCACAAAGGGACTTATAATCATCATATCCAATAACTAGTTTCACTCTATATAGTTTTGTTGCATTCAGCTGACAGACAATAAATGTAAACAATAACAAATATTCATTTGTAATATAAACTATACAAATATACATTATTAATATAAATATAAATTAAAATATCTAAGTTTATAAAAAAATATATAAAATATAAGTGTATAATAAAATATATATATTTATTACTTATAATATAAATAATAATTAATTTATTATATATAATTTATAATTGTATACTAAAAATACACTATTAATATAAACTTCATTAATAAATGTATAGATAATATAATATGTAGAGATAATATGGGAACTTTTAGTAGTTTCCATATTATAAAGTTGATAAATAAAATAAAATAAAATTAAAAGTTACATGTACTCAACCATATTGGAAAAATACGTAAGTAATAATGATTTCAATTTTAGATCTTTAAATGTAACAGAAAAAAATTGTATAGCTTGTGATATATAGTTTGTATATTGTTTGTGTATAGTTTGTGTTTTTCATTAAATATTAATAATTGTACCATATATTAATATGTCTCATAGAAATCTTTCATCATCTGAAGAACAATTACTTAACTTGGGGCCTAACTTTCTGCCAACAAGCAAGCGATCAGAAATTGATATTCGTTGTGACTCTAAGTACATGCTATCCTTATTACCTAATTCTAGCTTTCTAAAAATCATTCAGTATGGCATGATGGCGCGCATTCATTCCTATATGGGCTATACACGAAGCTATAAACCGTTGTCTTAGGAGTAAAGTGATGGAAAATAATTCTTCGAAAGCTTTTTCAAAAGAGAAACGAGTATTTATACCCACGATATTTGTAAGTGAGGGATGTTCTAATTTCTTAAGAAAGAATCTCCCAGCAAATACGTCCTTATATCATGTGAGGAATTCTACTCTATCTGTTTATTTCAAGAGCAAACCTAAATATGAACCTTGGTTTTGACAATTACGTACAATCTTCTACCGCAATCATGTTTGCAACATGGAAAGCTCTTGTCGAGCGTCTGTGTATGGTGGCAGGAATCGACCCACACGTAGTCTACGCTGGCATGGTTCACTCGATCCAGTCGAAATGGATTCACATAATGCGCACGTGCCGCTCAGTCGACAAAGTGTGGTCGACTGAGCGGCACGTTTTGTGCTCACCTCTTGAATTTGGAGGTATCGAAATAAACTCGCCGACTTTCGTTGCCACACTTGAACAAGCATCAGCGACAATGTTGGTTTCCTCATATGTCGATGAAGTGACAGGCGACAAGCTACGAGAAAAACAAAATGCAATCCTCCTTCGAAATCACACAATTCCGGTTATTCACACCCAAGAACGCGCCTCAGAGATTATTAGCAAACTAGCCTCGGTCACCCATAATTCCATTAAACATGTAGCACACCACGGTGCGTCTTCTTGGCTAAGGGCCTTACCACTGCGACAAGAACAATTCTATTTGTCAGCAAACGAATTTCACGACGCACTCCATGCACGGTATGGCAGTATCGAGCCTAAGATTGAAACGTGTAATTGTTACTGTGGCTCGAAGATCAATCTTCCCCATGCACTATCATGCAAACATAATGGTCTTCCGATTATTCGCCATAACGCGGTCCGGGACACTATAGCATCAGCGCTAAGCCAAGTTGCTCACAACGTTGGGATTGAACCACAAGAGTTATCGACCGCTCCCGAGAGCACCCGCTTAGAAAATCCAGCGAGATCTGCCAAACAATGCCAACGTCTGGATATAGTCT
Source organism: Pomphorhynchus laevis (assembly GCA_012934845.2). NCBI lineage: Eukaryota > Metazoa > Acanthocephala > Palaeacanthocephala > Echinorhynchida > Pomphorhynchidae > Pomphorhynchus > Pomphorhynchus laevis. The sequence continues at coordinate 56,758 of WNNJ02002469.1, forward strand.
GCTCCAGTTTACACGGATCTCGATTCGAGCAGACGTTCTTCGACGTCAATGTCTTTTCTTCTCATGCTCAATCGAACACAATACGCGGTCCTGACATCGCTTTCGATTATAACGAAAAAAGAAAAAAATCCAAGTACCTCGAAAGAATTTGAAGGATAGAAAACAGCTCCTTTATCCCGCTCGTCTTTTCAACGTCTGAGGTAGTCGGCAAAGAAGCTAGTATGCTAGTAAACACTATTGCGACCGCTTTAGCTCAACAAGGACACATACGCTACAGTGATATAGCTATTAGACTAAAAAGAAAAATAAGTTTCGAAATTGCTCGGTCAATATCGGCCGGTCTCCGAAGTCCACGGTCAACACGAGGTACTCTCATGCGAAGTACATTCAAACTCCAAGCCGACTCGTCCTCGTAGCTATATCCAGTATCTAATTCAACAGTTTATTGCTGGACATTTTTGGACCCATTTGCGGGTAGCCTTGATTGTATGCTTTACTAAAACAAATTTTTCCCTTAAAAACATTTATTGTCTGATTATAATATTTTATACTACAATAATTGTCTATTATACAACTTGACCTATCATAGTCATTTATTAATCTTTGATTTATTAAACAAATGATTTCTTTAAAATAACTTCTTATATTTACATCAGATAACTAAGTCAACGAATTTTATAAATAATAAATGATTTTAAGAGAAAAGTGAGAGAATTCCGTGGGAACTTGTTTATATATCAATATGGCAGCCAAGAAAGAATCGACAAGACGATAACTAGTACCGTTTCCTCATTGATTAGAACCATCAGTGACAGGTACCTTCCACTACTGGATGCCGAGGAGGACCGGCAGACGACACAAGTATGTCAAAGCATACCTTGAGCTAGACATGCTCTAGCAATCAAAGTATTACATGCTTCACCAACAGAATTATTAGATAAGAGAACTGGCTAATGCCAGCGCAATAAATAATTATATAAGATTTCCTACAAGTTATATTTAGTTAAAATTTAAAATTGAAATTTAAAATAAATATCAATTTTTTTGAATTGACTAATAAATAACATGCTATGTATAAGAATAAGGATAAATAGTAAAAATTATTTTATCATGTGATTTTTACAATTGATAATCTGATGTAAATATAAGAAGTTATTTTAAAGAAATCATTTGTTTAATAAATCAAAGATTAATAAATGACTGTGATAGGTTAAGTTGTATAATAGACAATTATTGTAGTATAAAATATTATATTCAGACAATAAATGTTTTTAAGGGAAAAATTTGTTTTAGTAAAGCATACAATCAAGGCTACCCGCAAATGGGTCCAAAAATGTCGAGCAAAAAACTGTTGAATTGGATACTGGATATAGCTACGAAGACGAGTCGGCTGGGTGTTTGAATGTACTACGCATGGGAGTACCTCGTGTTGACCGTGGACTCCGGAGACAGGCCGATATTGACCGAGAAATTTCGAAGCTTATTTTTCTTTTTAGTCTAATAGCTATATCACTTTAGCGTATTAATTATATTTTTTATCAACTTTATAATATGGAAACTACTAAAAGTTCCCATATTATCTCTACATATTATATTATCTATACATTTATTAATGAAGTTTATATTAATAGTGTATTTTTAGTATACAATTATAAATTATATATAATAAATTAATTATTATTTATATTATAAGTAATAAATATATATATTTTATTATACACTTATATTTTATATATTTTTTTATAAACTTAGATATTTTAATTTATATTTATATTAATAATGTATATTTGTATAGTTTATATTACAAATGAATATTTGTTATTGTTTACATTTATTGTCTGTCAGCTGAATGCAACAAAACTATATAGAGTGAAACTAGTTATTGGATATGATGATTATAAGTCCCTTTGTGGTGGACGTATTGCATATAAGTCACTTTATATGCAATCTTCTATAATTATGTAAAAAATTATGTGAATTCTAAATCGCATTCTCGTAAATTTTATTTGACATCATCTTGTAAGGCTGTAATTGCACAATAACATTTAGAAAATTGAAAATGTTGGGCACTGATTTAAACATTACTGCAGCGCTTTTTTTACAGTTTAATGAATATTTCAGCCTAATTAGTTCTCAACTGTTTGATAATTTCTCACTGTCTATATAATGTATCCAACTATAATGCATAGATGAATTTGTAAAAAATCTTCGTTTTATTGCCACTTATGCTTTATTAATGCGTTTGTTTGTACTTTGGATTTTATTAAGCACTTTGCTGCTAAACAGAACCGTGGATTGTACTGATAATATTGCTAAAATTCGAAATTGGTTTATAGATATATGGAATTCAGTGAAGGAATTCTTTACTGGGAAATCAAGTAAGCATTCTGAATTTAATTGTGGAATACCCGATGTTGGTCCGCAATTCAAAAGTGGCAGATATAAGAGGATAACTGGTGGCGATAGTAGCCGTTGGCACAGTTGGCCGTGGTTGGTCAGTATTATGAGCAGAAAAACTTTGCGAATATGCGGTGGAAGCTTAATAAGCCCGGACATCATCATTACGGCTGCACATTGTGTTCGGTATGAAAAACCATCTGATTTAATGATCGCTGTTGGAGTACACAGTCTACTGGGTAAGCTAAATCCAATAAATTATAAAAGAGCGAAACAGATTATTATATATGATGATTACAAATACCCATGTCGTGGAGATATTGCCTTAATACAATTAGGAAAGCCTCTTAATAAAACTTCAAAAATTAATATTGTTTGTTTACCTAAAACTAAAATCAATCTTGAAAACAAGGATGCCGTTGTAGTTGGCTGGGGTATTCAAACTCCAACGAAGAAATGGTATAGTACAGGAAGTTTCAGCCTAAAACAAGGTGAAGTTACGATAGTTCCTAATGATATATGTAATGATAACAATCCGAATTTTAATGAAGACGACCAGATGTGTGCCTTTAACAACGTATCTAATGTGGACGTGAGATCTGGGGACAGTGGTGGGCCGCTAATGGTTAAAATTAATGGAATATGGACACTGGTTGGTGTAGCATCACATGCAATTGAATCTAGTCCGATAAAGCCAGGATTTTATTCTCGCGTTTATGAGAAGATAAATTTTATAAGCAAATATTTGTAACTATATTCAGTATTTTAATAATCATCACCATCTTTCTATATTTTTAAGAACTATTTGTAAACATTTGAAGCATTTGTTAATAGCATTTATTTTTTAAAATGCCCTACTTAACTTTTAATGGATTTTT
>WNNJ02000250.1:0-19612 GCA_012934845.2 Pomphorhynchus laevis
ATATATTATATATATATATATATTATATATATATATATATATATATATATATATATATATATATATATATATATATATATATATATATATATATTAGGAAAGACTTGACACCGACGACCAGGATACTTATTGTAATCGTTCATTTATTAATATTAAAGAATTAACTGGTGTTAAAGTACGAGCAATATTATTACGTTTCGGCTAAAGCCTTCGTCAGATAATCTAAAACAAAAAATATAGTCACAATATGCAATAAATGTCTAGAAAATAAAAATAAAAATCAAAGTTCTAGATGTGAGTTTAGACCAGGTTGCATGTCTAACATTAATTGAGCAATCCAAATATTTTCTTTGTTCTTTCGCTCATAATCTTTTTTAACATCTTTCTCAATAATGTTATATTTATAGTCACATTCACCGTTGTGTTTTTCGACAGTATGTTTTACAGCGCCGTCGTTTTCCGTTCGTTTAAATTTTATGTCGTTCCTTCGGTTTGTGACTCTCTCGCTTAATTTTCTTTTAGTTTCTCCCACATATTGGGCGTTGCACATACTACAGTTTGCCAGGTATATATTATGTGTTGTTACACAACTGGCATCACACTGGACATTATACTTAATGTTTGTAACCGCACTCTTGAATGACTTATTTTCATTAATAAGCGCACATGTTTTGCATCTTGGTCGTTTGCATGGTTTGGTGCTGCAATTCACGTTATTAAATTTCTTGTTGTGTTTCAAGAATGTTTTGAGCATGTGTTTGACAGAGTAAAATACCTGTGGCGCTGTGCCCTTAACAGAGTTAGCTTTGCATGTATCTTTAAATGATTTTACGATGTTTCGTTCAAATGATTGTAATGCTGGGTGGTATTGCAAGAAAGTTATTATTCTTGGTTCTTTCGTAGTTTTCTTTTGTAAAACATCGATACGCCTTAAATTTTTAACTTTTGAAATCTCTCTGTATATCTCACGGTGGCGATACCCTCTCGAAAGAAGGGACATAGTTAGTTCACTGTATAAAAGAAATACCTACCACCGCGAAGATTTTAACGTTAGATGTTCAGTCTTTATACACAAGTATTTTACATCAAGATGGAATAAATGCTATACGTCAACGTTTTCTTGATGACAGCGACCCTAAACATTAGTTTATTCTAGAATCCATACGTGTAATATTAGAAAATAACATACTACAATTCAACGACGAATATTTTAGGCAAGTTATCGGCACAGCTATGGGTACACCAATGGCACCCACATATGCCATATTATACATGGCAAATTATGAAACACGGGCTATTGATGAAGTACTAGAGAAGCCATACATTTATTGGCGGTATATCGATGATGTATTTATGATATGGACTGGCTCGGACGAAGGTCTAAATACATTTATAAGTAAACTTAATAAAGGACATCTGACTTTCAACATCTACTTCACGAGCAGACTATGTAAACTTTTTAGATGTAAAACTAGTCCGCGATGATAACAATGGTTGGCAAACAACCGTATATCGCAAAAAAGAAAATCCGCCCCTCTATTTGCACGCCAAAAGTGCTCACTCTATGACTACGAAGCGAGGCATAATTAGAAATGAGGCACTGCGAATCATTAAAATTTGTAGCACTATTTACGAAAGGGAAAGAAACCTCAGTGAACTAACTATGTCCCTTCTTTCGAGAGGGTATCGCCACCGTGAGATATACAGAGAGATTTCAAAAGTTAAAAATTTAAGGCGTATCGATGTTTTACAAAAGAAAATTACGAAAGAACCACGAATAATAACTTTCTTGCAATACCACCCAGCATTACAATCATTTGAACGAAACATCGTAAAATCATTTAAAGATACATGCAAAGCTAACTCTGTTAAGGGCACAGCGCCACAGGTATTTTACTCTGCCAAACACAAGCTCAAAACATTCTTGAAACACAACAAGAAATTTAATAACGTGAATTGCAGCACCAAACCATGCAAACGACCAAGATGCAAAACATGTGCGCTTATTAATGAAAATAAGTCATTCAAGAGTGCGGTTACAAACATTAAGTATAATGTCCAGTGTGATGCCAGTTGTGTAACAACACATAATATATACCTGGCAAACTGTAGTATGTGCAACGCCCAATATGTGGGAGAAACTAAAAGAAAATTAAGCGAGAGAGTCACAAACCGAAGGAACGACATAAAATTTAAACGAACGGAAAACGACGGCGCTGTAAACATACTGTCGAAAAACACAACGGTGAATGTGACTATAAATATAACATTATTGAGAAAGATGTTAAAAAAGATTATGAGCGAAAGAACAAAGAAAATATTTGGATTGCTCAATTAATGTTAGACATGCAACCTGGTCTAAACTCACATCTAGAACTTTGATTTTTATTTTTATTTTTATTTTCTAGACATTTATTGCATATTGTGACTATATTTTTTGTTTTAGATTATCTGACGAAGGCTTTAGCCGAAACGTAATAATATTGCTCGTACTTTAACACCAGTTAATTCTTTAATATATATATATATATATATATATATATATATATATATATATATATATATATATTTTATCGTATGAGATCATGAAGATCGATTGGAATCGGGACTGGTGATCCTTTGATGGATTCTTATTTATGTAACGAATAGTTGCTAGGTCACACGAGGTGACTTTCGCATTGAAAACCAGCTACAGAATCCTTCCTTCATGATATCCAATTCCATACACCCTAGGGTGTATGGAATTGGATATCATGAATTGGTGTATGGAATGGGATACACCCTAGGGTGTATGGAATTGGATATCATGAAGGAAGGATTCTGTAGCTGGTTTTCAATGCGAAAGTCACCTCGTGTGACCTAGCAACTATTCGTTACATAAATAAGAATCCATGAAAGGATCACCAGTCCCGATTTCAATCGATATTCATGATCTCATACGATAAAATCTATAAAAAGCATGCCAGAGAAGCATCTTCGACAATGCAGTTTCTGGATATCATATGGAAGGTTTCATATACTGTGTGAAATCTGGTAATCTTGGATTCGTAGCCTAGCAGTCAAGAGCGCAAGCCAAGTACGGAGAGCGACAGCTCGAATCTCGGATAAGTCAAATTTCAAAAGGCGAAGAGTTGGTAGTCAGCCTTCTGACGAGCCCGGGGCTACCAACATGTGGCAAAAAGCGGGCGAAACGAAAACGGTTGTGGCAATGGCGCCGTTAGTAGTCAGGGTATATGGAATTGGATATCATGAAGGAAGGATTCTGTAGCTGGTTTTCAATGCGAAAATCACCTCGTTGACCTAGCAACTATTCGTTATATATAATTGTCGTAAGTAGATAAAAAACAGGAAATGAAGACCAAGATCAATTTCTTGTAAAGCTTTCGGGCTAACTGCCCTTCTTCAGTACATCTACAAAAAAATACAGTTCTGATTAGCACAAAAAATAGTAATGAAAATCAAATTGTTCAATGCAACTAACAGAGAGAAATATAAATAACCCAATTTCGGAACTCATATATTCACGGCAAGTGATATATGTGCTCGGCATTTAATTGTTGGTCTGTCATGAGTTGTCCGATCCAAAACATTTCCCTTTGTTTACGCTTAGCCGTGTCAGGAACATTTGCCTCAATAATTATCGTCTCCATCCTTTGGTTTTATTTTTCTATGCAGTGTTTGGTTGCCCCGTCATTCTTCGCTCGTTTATACTTTATGTCGGATCTACGAGTCAAAGCTCGTACATTCATTTGTCCTCCTGTCTGTCCTATATATATCTTTGAACATTCATTGCACATGTTCATATATACTAGTCCTTTGCTCTTGCAATTATTGTGTCCGCGGACATTATATTTTTAGCATGTTACCGGACTTGTAAATGTTATTGTTGTGGCCATTTCAAGGCAGCACTTACATCGTCGATCATTGCATGGTTCGCTGAAGTCCTAGTTCATGACGGTTTTGTCTGTTTTCAAGCATATTTTGAATTGTTCGTGCGCTTTTGAATCAAATTATCGGCCGCTTAATTAAGGATCGGCATACTGGGTCTACCTCTTTTATAGCTTCGGCAATATCCTTGTTTAAATTCTCAAATGCCAGGTGGTAGTTCAAGGTCGCATAGAAAGCCTTTCCTTTTTCATTCGAATTTTTAGATAATTTGGTTAGAAGTTTAGTCCGACTGATTCGTCTAACTGACTCCAACTGTTTCCGTAGAGCTACTTTGCGGTGTCCATGGCCATTCATTTCCTTGATGAATTTATTTGCGTGTCTCTCAAATTCTTCATTCTTGGAACAGATCTTTCTGATCCTCCTGAATTCGTTCATGGTCACGGCGCTTTTTATAGCTCTGGGCACACAACTTCTTGCATGTAGTATACTGCGAGTACCGTCAAACTTACGATGGAGTATTGTCTCCCAATTGGCACTTTGGTTGTGTACCTCTGTATCCAGGAATATTGTAGGTTTTCCGAAGTTACTCGTACAGGCTTGCAAACACCGGTGCGAGTGGGCTACGAAATTGAGGAAAGGATGATTGAAACGGCACAACTAAAACCATTGGTATGGTTGCGCTACATCGATGACATATTAGTTGTCTGGACCCATGGAGAAGACGCATTAAAAGAATTTATACAATGACCAAATGAAGCTAGCGAACTAAAATTTACGAGTAACTTCGGAAAACCTACGATATTCCTGGATACAGAGGTACACAACCAAAGTGCCAATTGGGAGACAACACTCCATCGTAAGTTTGACGGTACTCGCAGTATACTACATGCAAGAAGTTGTGTGCCCAGAGCTATAAAAAGAGCGGTGACCATGACCGAATTCAGGAGGATCAGAAAGATCTGTTCCAAGAATGAAGAATTTGAGAGACACGCAAATAAATTCATCAAGGAAATGAATTGCCATGGACACCGCAAAGTAGCTCTACGGAAACAGTTGGAGTCAGTTAGACGAATCAGTCGGACTAAACTTCTAACCAAATTATCTAAAAATTCGAATGAAAAAGGAAAGGCTTTCTATGCGACCTTGAACTACCACCCGGCATTTGAGAATTTAAACAAGGATATTGCCGAAGCTATAAAAGAGGTAGACCCAGTATGCCGATCCTTAATTAAGCGGCCAATAATTTGATTCAAAAGCGCACGAACAATTCAAAATATGCTTGAAAACAGACAAAACCGTCATGAACTAGGACTTAGCGAACCATGCAATGATCGACGATGTAAGTGCTGCCTTGAAATGGCCACAACAATAACATTTACAAGTCCGGTAACATGCTTAAAATATAATGTCCGCGGACACAATAATTGCAAGAGCAAAGGACTAGTATATATGAACATGTGCAATGAATGTTCAAAGATATATATATATATATATATATATATATATATATATATATATATATATATATATATATATATATATATATATATATATATTAATACTCGGATTTTAAGTCAAACCGGAAACACAAAGATATCGTTTTATTCAAGCTTTCGACCAACTAGTGGCCTTCTTCAGGAAAATAATATCTACAATTGTAAAAATATAAATATAACAGCATAAATATATGATAGCATCTTAAATGTTGTTCTTCACCAATTTCAGTGCACCTGTCACTTCACTGTTTAGCGATCGATCAGTCATTAATTGTGCTATCCAATAGAGTTCCTTACGCTTTCTTTTAGCAGTGTTGGGAATATTTCCCTCAATTACTGCAAGTGAAATTTCATTGTTGGATTGTTAATGAGGTGTGATGCCAGTCCATCTGCATTTTTACGACAGGCTTTAATATCCGCTCTACGGTTGTTCATCCGAACTGACATCTTATTTCCGCTTTCCCCTACATATTGTGCATGACAGACTGTGCAAGTGCCTAAATAAACCGAATTTTGTGTCTTACAGTTATTGTTACCCCTGATTCTATAAGTTAATTTTGTAGTGGAGCTTGTGAATGTTTTTGAGTTATTCATTATCTGACACGTTTTACACCGTTTATCTCCACACGGTACATTACTACCAATGTCAGTGGAATGATTAGTTGTGACAGAAAAATAACTTCTTAGGTTATATCCAGATTTGAAGAAAATTTACGGTTTACGTTCAGGGGGACACTTGTCATTAGTAATTTCTTTAAATTCCTTTGGTAAATTTTTCAGTGCCTGATGATATGTACATACCACCTTGTTGTTTGTAGTTGTGAGTGGCTTTCTTCTGTTATCATATAGCAGTGTTTTTCTCGGGATAATTCGAGCATATTGAAATTGTCTTGCAATTTGTTTATTTGAGTATCCTCTCTCCATTAATTCTATTTTTAGCAATCTTAATTGTTTTTTAAAGATATCCGGCGAGGAGCATATTTTCTTTGCTCGTATAGCCTCATTCCTAATTATTAGACGCTTTGTTTTAGGGGTGTGTAAACTGCTCGCGTGCACTATACTTCTCGTTCCAGTGAATTTTCTATATAAAGATGTTCGGAAGCTATTCTTCATACTTTGGATGCTTACATCCAGAAACCCAATCGAGTTGTTTATCTCTATAGTGTTAGTAAAGCGAAGCTCAGATAGATTATTTAGTTCACTGACAAATAATTCAAATTCTCTCTTACCGTGATCCCAAATAATAAACACATCATCTATGTAACGCACCCACATTAGTGGAGCCTTTTCACGTTTGAACACATATTCCTCCTCCAAGTTAGAAACATATAAGCTAGCGTATGTAGGACCAACTGGACTTCCCATTGCCGTACCAATTTTCTGTCTAAATACTTTTTGCTGGCAAGTGAAAGTGTTACACTCCAAAATTAACCTTAGTTGTTGACAAAGGACTAGTCGATGATCCTCAGAAGCGCCTTTTCTGGATAGTAAAGAGTTAATCGCTGCTATGCCCCTGTCAGACTGGATAGATGTGAAAAGGGATTCTACGTCTAGTGTATACATTACAAAGTCAAAATTGCCGTTCCTTAAATTTGCGAATTTCTCTAACTTACGAATAAAGTCATCAGTGCTTGAAAGGTAAGATTCTGTCTGTTTTAAATAAGGCAATAATTCATTATGAACTTCGCGCGCTAGCTTTTCACACGCCGTACCGCAATTTCTGATTATTGGACGCCCCGGACAAGGGTGCTTATTTTTGTGTACTTTTGGCAGTAAGTATAGTACTCCTTGTTTAGGATTTTTAACAATAAAACGTCCTTGATTTTCTTTAGCGGGAAACCAGCGTATTAAATTTCTTTCAACGTTTGCACAAATAGCCTGATGGTCTATCATCAGGCTATTATATTGTCCCATATATAGGACAGACAGGAGGACAAATGAATGTACGAGCTTTGACTCGTAGATCCGACATAAAGTATAAACGAGCGAAGAATGACGGGGCAGCCAAACACTGCATAGAAAATGAAAACCATAAGATGGAGACGATAATTATTGTGGCAAATGTTCCTGACACGGCTAAGCGTAAACAAAGGGAAATGTTTTGGATCGGACAACTCATGGCAGACCAACAATTAAATGCCGAGCACATATATCACTTGCCGTGAATATATGAGTTCCGAAATTGGGTTATTTATATTTCTCTCTGTTAGTTGCATTGAACAATTTGATTTTCATTACTATTTTTTGTGCTAATCAGAACTGTAATTTTTTTGTAGATGTACTGAAGAAGGGCAGTTAGCCCGAAAGCTTTACAAGAAATTGCTCTTGGTCTTCATTTCCTGTTTTTTATCTACTTACGACAATTATTACTAATGTATCATTCAATGGATGATCCGGGATAGTATCAGTTTTCCGCAAATCTAATGGATATATATAGGTTATAATCGTTAAACCGGCTGTTGACGGGATCGTCCATTATGAGATCTTTTTTGTATATTTTGTTATTGAGTAAAACCGCCAAAAAAAGACAAAAATAAATAAGAGCACTTGATGTGTTTTTTATAAACGCGTTTCACTTCAACAATAAAGCTTCGTCAGTAATCACCTTTATTGTTACCTTTCCTTAAATAAAAAAGGAAGTCACCTTTCCTTTAATGAAAAAGGAAAGGCTTTCTATGCGACCTTGAACTACCACGTATTATTATTGAACTACCAGTATTATTATTAACTGGTGGGATCGGGACATCAGCAGATGCGATTACCAAGGCGATTGCACGGAAATTATATGAGATAAGCTCCATCCGCGGATTCGGTCGCCTGGTAGCGAACAATAATAGTCATGTCCATTGCGAGAGCAGTTTCCATTTGCTGCGAGTTCTCCGATCCGTGAAGCATATCCTTTGCGAGATTAAATTTAATGTGTTTGCGATCTTCCCGATCCGTAAGGCATATACCTTTCGTGACCTCCGAGGATGTCCTGGCGCAAATGCGGATCACGCAAAGTGCTTTGTCGAATGCTTCAAGAGATTTGCTTTAGCAAAGATTTGTTTAAGCTAATGACATATCGACATACTGTGTTGATTTTAATGATCACTGCTCTCTAGAAGACTTGTAACTTTGAAAAAAAAATTATTAAAAATTAATAAATTAAATATTTAAGTGATTTGTTAAAAAATACCAATATTTTATTACCACAAAAATTCTTTGAGTAATTCTTATTTATGACTTTATTTATTAAGTTAATAATTTATAAGCTTAATAAATTATATCGTTGAGAATTGCTTTCGGGTCAAAAGTAACTTTTTTATTGCGAACCATCCCCGAGAATACAAGGCAACTCAAGGCAGCTTAGATGAAGCCCCGTACAAGACGCAAAAATCAGATAACGCTTCGCTTGGATTCCTGTATCTTCTACTTAAGATACACAAACCGAAGTTGGAAATGAGACCAGTAATCGCATCATATAAATGTTTTTAACACAAGCTGGCGAAATACATTAATAAACTCATTTTACAGAATAAACCAGTGAGCAATTCCTTTATAAAAATGGACAAGAGTTTGCAAGCAAAGTAAGAACTCTTAACCCAACCGGATGCCGGTTTGCTACAGCTGACGTAGTCTCGTTATTTACAAATATCTCATTACAAAAGCTATTAATCTAAAAAAGATTTATTTTAACGTGGCAAATGCGTGCCAGCGCACGCTTACATGACCACAAACAACAAAACAAGACTGTGAATCAGGTGTCGAGAAGGTGTGAACGGAGGAGGTGTTTGAATGTGATAAAGGAGGGAGCGCGGCGGACGTCGAGAGGGAGTTGATTCCAGGCGAGTGAGGCGGCGACGAGGAAGGATCGGAGACCGTAGTTGTTGGAGTAATTAGGAACGTGGAGTAAGAGGGTATGACAGGAACGAAGCGATAGCGAGGTGGGGCGAGTATCGTCTAAGAAAGGAAGGTTGATGAACGATGGGGATCCGACAGCGATGAAACGAAAAGTAACGAGAAGAAGGCGGAGTTTGATGCGAATGTGGATGGTGGGCCAGGAGAGTTGGGCAAAATATGTGGATGTGTGGTCGAAGCGACGGAGACGAAAGAGCACTTCGAACGGCGGTGTTGATTATTCGTTGTAGGGGTAGGATGATGGATTTTGGAGAATTGGCGAAAAGGCTAAGGCAGTAATCGATTTTAGGGAAAAGAAGCGATGAAAGAAGAGACATACAAGAACGGAAGTCGATAAGGGGGCGGATACGGCGGATGTCACGGAGAATTAAGTTAGATGAGCGGACCTTGTCACGGACGAACGGTTTAAGGGAAAGGTGATCATCGAAATGGAAGCCTAAGAAAGTGAGATTGTGGACTATGAGGATGATCGATGAGGCAAAATATACAGTGGGAGGAGACATGTTTGGTTTACGGGGGAGGATCCACATTATTTTGGACTTTTCGGGGTTTAGAACGAGATGGAGATTGGAGAGACGTTTGTAGATAGAAGAAAGACAGTTGGAGGCAGAAATGCCGATATCGTGTATGCGATGTGCGGGTGCATGAGCATAGATTAGAATGTCATCAGCGTATTGCATGGTGTTAAAGGAGTAAGGTTTGATAAATGGAGAGAGATCGCCAAACAGAGGAGAGTAGAGCAAAGTATCTAGGACTAAACCTTGTGGGACCCCACAAAAAATAGGGATGGGAGGGGAGGATAATGAATTAGAACAGACGCGAAAGGAACGGTCGGATAGATATGAGGCAAACCATGCTATGGAAGATGAATAAAAGCCGTAATCATAACGAAGGCGAGAAAGGAGGACGGAGTGGTCGACAATGTCGAATGCGGAGGAGAGGTCGAGGGAGATGAGAACACTATATAGAGCCTTGTCTCGAGAAATGAGTAAGTCGTTGTACACTTTTATGCATGCGATTTCTGTCGAGTGATTAGAGCGGAAAGCGGATTGGAAAGGAGGGTACAGATTGGATGAGGAGAGATAAGCGTTGATTTGTATTAAGATGAGGCGTTCTAAGAGCTTAGAAAGAGTAGGGAGTAGTGAAATGGGGCGATAGCTAGAAGGAAGGGAGGGGTCGAGCGATTGTTTCTTAAGGAGGGACGAACGATTGCGGATTTCCAGTGTGAAGAGAAGTTACGACTGCGGATGGACGAGTTAAACAAGGTTGTGAGAAATGGGGATATCGATAAGCATATGGATTTTAATATGTGAGTAGGCAGGGGATCGGCAGGTGAGGTTTTGTTGGGCAAGGACATGAGGACAGATGATACTTCTGTAGGTGAGACAGGGAGAAGATGAAAGAGTTCCGGAAGGATGAGAGTAGACTGGGCAGTGTTAACACTGCTTAAAGTGTTAACACGTAATAACATCATCTTAACAGACGTTTTTAGAAAACCGAAAATACCACATACGCTTACTCCTTGGACCACATATATCCTGGAAGGATACAAAATTTCAGCGGCCAGCTCTTTGTATAGAAGAGCCCTAACGGTATGCAGTAACAGAGAATACATACATAGAGAGTATAGGAGAATAAATCGCATATTAAGGGAATGTCAATATCCGGAATGGGCGATAAAACGGTCTTTTACAATTGCGATAAGGGCAAGCCAGTTGTCTAGAACGTCGAAAAACAAGACAGTTGATTGCGATAAGGGCAAGCCAGTTGTCTAGAACACGTTAAATTAACGTTCATAAATAATAATTTAAAGAGATGATTGTCGAAGTTAACTTCAAAGTTTAAGATCAGTATAAAAGTGTACTACAAAAGTGGTGCGATACTTAGTGGCATTTTCAAAATGGATACCAGTTGCAGCATCACAATGTGTAATATATACCATTCCGTGCTCAGATTGTGAGAAGACCTATGTTGGACAAACTAAACAAGGTTTAAAAAAGAGAACGTACCAACATAAATATAATCTGAATAAAGGTGATACATCTTAAGCAATATTCAATCATCCTATTGAGACTGGCCATAACATTGATTTCGAAAGCGCCGATATTCTACATATAGAAAAACAGTTAGGACGTAGGCTCGTTTTGGAATCATTGTCCATTTCCATCTTTCCTACAATGGAAGGGAATAAATCTCACTGGTCCTTAAAATTCCCTCCACAAGACGTACAAAAGATGTAAACTATAAACTTGCTAAACATCGTGATAAGGTTGCCAAAATGAAATCAGCTATTGCCGATGGCTATAACTTAGTTACATTATTTTTAATTGCATTTTCTTTTGTGTAATATTTTCTTCTATTTTTAGATTGAAAAGGACTGCTAAGTACAGTCGAAATGTCGAATAAATAAAGTTCTTTTTGTATTCTCGGAGATGGTTCGCAATAAAAAAAGTTAATAAATTATAAGAAATTCAAGTGTCAAATGTAGATATATATCGATTCTGCAATAAAACGTGTTCATCTGTTATTGATACTTTTATTGTACCTTTATTATCGATATTTATAATATGAGTAAAACTTTCTATATAGATACGTAGTAGATCCTACTGATCCGCATTAATATCAATAATAATTGATCTTTTTTATTAAAGCGATATAATAATTTTGTAAATAATATTCAAGTTATTTTTCTTTTTTTAAATAATTTTTAGAGTGATAATATGTTTTCATAAACAAATAAAAAAAATCAGTAGCTGGTAGGTAGAACCTGCCTACATGGGCTAGCCAATGTTATTATTCTTAGTCCCATGATGCAGCAGGTGTTTACTCGCTGTATCGCAAATCATATCCTTTTGTTTTAGCCAAAATGGTTCTCTTTGGTCCCCGATAGCTTCTGTAATTCGTCGGCTTGTACATTGTAAAAAAACCTTGGTTGACTGTCCAAATACTCCAGTAGTTTCTACGGCAATCGGTTCGAATAAGTATCGATGCGAAATTAAAACGTATTTGCGTCGCTTGGAAGTTTCTGCCATTGTTGAAGCTGATCCTGTCTCGACAGCAGACCCGTTTATTGCACTTGGGGCAAACGTGTCGACGCATGCACAATCCAAACACAAACTCATTCCTCGAAAAAATGGAAAGGTCGTAACTCCGTCTGAACGTTTTCCGTCGCCTCTATCCAGACATAAGGGTCCGAGCGTAGATTCGACGCCTGCTTTGCGGAGTGATCTTTTTAAAATGTCATTGAGCTTTGCGTGTCTTGGCAACCTTCCTTCTGCATATTTGTACAATTTTATCTTATATTTTGATTAATAGCCAAATGCTAGTAAATTTTAGTTTTACTTTAAGATCTCTGTTCATATATTTAAAAATGACTGTTAAAATTGTACTTCGTCCGGCTGATTTGGAGGACAATTCTTCTGAAGAGTTCATTCATCCTTTAATCAATCAACTAAAAATAATTATTTCTAGTACCAACAAGTTTTACGTTAAGCTTGTATCAAACTCAAATCAATTAATAAAATCCGTATTTATCGGGCAGAAAATTTACAGTCAATCTGGATTTAAAATTGAAGTTTTTATCCCATACGATCCTATTTTTCTAATATCTCCGAACAGAATTGACAATGAATATAATGATGTCGATATTATTTTGAAAAGTAGAATTACCAACGCTGTTACTCGTAGGATAAATGAGTATCATAAGCATTTACTTCAAGAAATTCAGCATTACACAGATGCGACGATTACATCTGAATATATAGTTAATGACGCTTTGAAGAAATTACGTGCTTTGCTAGATACTAATTTTCCAAATGATCAGGAGTATGTCACAACTATAATGAACAAACTTATTCCATGTGAAATATTAGATCGTAGTACGGGTGAGTAACGTGTTAACACATTGTAAATTTTAGATAATTTCCTTTTTTCAAAAATAGTGTATTTTATTATAAACTAACATAACTTTTTAAAAATTTATTGTTCTGAATATTGCTTTTCAACACAAATTATTCTATAAGAAGGTGAAGAAATACCTGAAAAAAGTTTGAGATAAATAACTTACAATAAAATAACATGCAATATAAAAAACGGCTTAAACACACAATGAAACAACCAAATTATTGACGAACGATATTCATCTACGAACGATATTTATCATTGAACGAATTAACAATGCCTAAGCAGAAGAAAAATACCACTTTCGTAAAGGCAGAACACGATATTGGGCCAGATATTGTCACACATGCTCCAACTTATCTTCATTCTCCATAGAGCACCACTGTCATTCCCACTTCTATCTGCTCTCTTGCCTCTACTCTTAACAGCTCTGTCCGTTTACCACATCCACGTAATCGTTTTCATTTGCGCGATCGCTCTATTATCATATCTAACTTAAAGCTGTTCGAATCTGCTTTTTTACCATATCACCTCGATTATGAGGTCTATCCTAGCAACCATTCTTCCTGATGATATTTCATCCATCTTCAATAATATCGCTTCTGTATAGTTGATCAATTTGAACAAATGCACTAAATCTAATCATCTCAGACCTTCACTCCTAAAATAGTTTTCCGACATAGTTCACATGCTTCCTTGGTAATCTTCCAACGTTTTAAACTTCTTACCACTTCATATACTTGTCGTATCTATCCTGATCGCTTCCCTTATGATATTGCCCAACTCAATTTAGCTCGCATTGAGAAACATCGACGTGAAACAAACGGTGAGTCATCTCTATCAATCCGTAAAATCAACGGAAATTTTCACGTCGTACGCACAAGGCCCGAAATCCGATGGCGTCCCGTCTCTCCCCCAGTCTTCTTTGCTAGTCGATTTCGCTCCTAAACATACTTTTCGACTTAGTCTTTTTAAACTAGCTCTATTCTTCATAAAGCTGATATGCTCCTTGATATATTCGATCGATTATCCATCGATATTCTCTGCATTACCGAATCCTGGCACTCTGAATTCGATCTTGCTATTCGTCATCGATGTCGCTCTGGTTGTTCTCTAGTTGAATCAGTTCGCCAATTGTCTCTTCCACATCTACTGCTTCTAACCATGGCGGTATCGTTGCCATTGCTCGTCACTCAAAGTCGCTCCGTAAAATTAATGCTAGCATCCGTTACACTTCGTTCGAATTACTCATACGCAGATTATCAACTCCTTGTCGTATGGAACTTGAGATTATATACCGTACAAGCTCAGCCCCCACCTCACGTATGTTCTTTAACGAACTTGCCGATTTTATTTCTCACTGTTCATTGTCTTATACTTTTACTTTTGTTCTTAGTGACTGTAACATTCGTCTTGATCGCCCGGCTGAATCTGACTCTATCACTCTAACTGATCTTTTTTCTGATTTTTACTATAAATTAGTTTCAACAAGGCCGACTCATATTCTTGGTGGTGCTCTCTACATCATTGCTGTTTTCAACTGCTTAAATGACTATATCTCCTTGTCAATTACTGATCCTTGTTTGTCCGATCATTTCCTTTTCACTCTTACTCTTCCCCATCCTGATCTTCCTTCTTCTCCTTCAACATTAGCCACTCCAAGTCGACCTTGGAAAATTCTCGGTATCCCTATTTTCTGTTTTGCCTTACTAAATTCTTCACTCTTTTCGCTTCCACTTAACTATATTTCTTCCGATAAGACTGTATTCTGTTTGATTCTGAACTTTCGTCGATCCTCAATCACCTTCTGCACATTCGACCCCGACGTGCCAGCGCTCGGGCAATGCTCACTAGTTCGATTACGACTCTTCTCTTTCTAAGCGTGGACTCCGTCACTCTTTTCGTGTGATTAATCGTTTTCTTAAACGTTCCCCATACACACTCACATTTTCACTCGTTCTAGGCGACTTCAACATCCGCCAAGGCCGCCCCTCTTCCACGGATTCCATCAGGTTCATCAACATTATTTCCAACTACAATTACAGACTAATCTCCACTTTCCCCACACATATACTAGGTGAGGCGCTCGACATCATCGCTGTCCCCGATCATTTTGCTGCGTACACCTCACTGTCCATCTCTGATCCTGGTCTATCCGATCACTTTCTTATCACCCTTGATCTCACTCACAACCACACCCCTCCTCACACACATACAATCCTACGTCGCCCTTGGAGAAATCTTGACCTCTCCCTCCTCCGCTCTGCCTTACTCAAATCGTCTCGATCATACCCCACAATAACATATTCATCTCCTCACGATCTCGTTTTTCTTTTCGACTCTGAACTCACATCCACTCTCGATATTCCCTTGCCCTTCAAGTCTCATCCACACCGTCGCTTGCACCGTGCCCCGTGGTTTGACATCCAATGCCTACTCTTAAAGGGGCGTATCCGCCATACTTATCGAGTCTATCACCGCTCTCTCAGACGTAATTTTTGCTCGATCACTCCGTCTTTCCGTGATTCCTATCTTGCTCTTCGCCGGTCTCATCTCAACCTGCTACGTACCAAATGCAACTCTTTCTGGCAGCATAAAATCTTCACTTCATTCAACTCTAAAACTCTGGCATACTTTTAACTCAATCCGTGCTCGCTCCTCTTCGCCGGCAACATCAATGCCAATGATTATTCGTAATTTCTGCAGACTAAAGTATCCACATTTCTCTCTCACAGCCCGGCTTCATCCTATCCCACTCTGCCCAGTCTAGCCTCATCCTTCCGGAACTCTTTCATCTTCTCCCTGTCTCACCTACAGAAGTATCATCTGTCCTCATGTCCTTGCCCAACAAAACCTCACCTGCCGATCCCCTGCCTACTCACATATTAAAATCCATATGCTCATCGATATCCCCATTTATCACAACCTTATTTAACTCGTCCATCCGCAGTCGTAACTTCTCTTCCCACTGGAAATCCGCAATCGTTCGTCCCTCCTTAAGAAACAATCGCTCGACCCCTCCCTTTCTTCTAGCTATCGCCCCATTTCACTACTCCTTACTCTTTCTAAGCTCTTAGAACGCCTCATCTTAATACAGATCAACGCATATCTCTCCTCATCCAATCTGTTCCCTCCTTTCCAATCCGCTTTCCGCTCTAATCACTCCACATAAATCGCCTGCATGAAAGTTTACAACGACTTACTCATTTCTCGAGACAAGGCTATATATAGTGTTCTAATCTCCCTCGACCTCTCCTCCGCCTTCGACATTGTCGACCACTCCGCCCTCCTTTCTCGCCTTCGTTATGATTACGGCTTTTCTTCCTCCTTCGCAGCACTGTTTGCCTCATATCTATCCGACCGTTCCTTTCGCGTTTTCGCGTCTGTTCTAATTCATCATCCTTTACTCCCATCGCTATTTTTTGCGGGGTCCCACAAAGTTTAGTCCTAGATACTTTGCTTTACTCTCTTCTGTTTAGCGATCTCTCTCCATTTATTAAACCTTACTCCTTAAACGTCATGCAATGCGCCGATGACATCCTCATATATGCTCATGCACCCGCACATCGCATACATGATATCGGCATTTCTGCCTCCAACTGTCTTTCTTCTATCTACAAACGTCTCTCTAATCTCCATCTCGTTCTAAACCCCGAAAAGTCTAAAATAATGTGGATCCTCCCCCGTAAACCAAACATGTCTCCTCCCACTGTATATTTTGCCTCATCGATCATCCTCATAGTCCACAATCTCACTTTCTTAGGCTTCCATTTCGATGATCACCTTTCCCTTAAACCGTTCGTCCGTGACAAGGTCCGCTCATCTAACTTAATTCTCCGTGACATCCGCCGTATCCGCCCCCTTATCGACTTCCGTTCTTGCATGTCTCTTTTTTCATCGCTTCTCTTCCCTAACATCGATTACTGCCTCAGCTTTTTCGCAAATTCTCAAAATCCATCATCCTCCTACTACAACGAATAATCAAATCCGCCGTTCGAGTGATCTTTCGTCTCCGTCGCTTTGACAACACATTCACATATCTTGCCCAACTCTCCTGGCTTACCATCTACATCCGCATCAAACTCCGCCTTATCGTAACTTTTTGTCTCATCGCTGTCGGATCCCCATCGTTCATCAACCTATATTTCTTAGACGACATTCGCCAACCTCGATAACGCCGCGTTCTCGTCATACCATCTTACTCTACGTTCCCAATTACTCCAACCACCATGGTCTCCGATCCTTCCTCGTCGCCACCCCACTTGCCTGAAATAAACTCTCTCTCGACGTCCACCGCGTTCCCTCTTTTATCACATTCAAACACCTCCTTTGTTCACACCTTATCGACACATGATTTACATTTTTGTTTTGTTGTGGTCATGTAAGCGTGCGCTGGCACATTTGCCACGTTAAAATAAATATTTTTTTAATCCCTGTGCTTCCTTTATTTCTATTTGCCGTTCTTATCTCAATTTTATGCGTACTAAGCGTACTCTCTTTTGGCGTTATCAACTCGAGTCCACTTCCAACTCTAAATCTCACTGGAATATCTTAAATTAAAGTCTTTCAAGATCACCTACCCGTTGTACGATAACTACTGATGAATTTTCTTCTTATCTACAATCTTAGCTATTATTTTTACTTTCTCTTTTACCCATATACCCCTTGTATCCTCTCTTATCTTTGAATATTTCCATCCCAGAGCTATTCCACCTTCTTCCTGTTTCGTCTGATGAAGTTTCTTCGGTTCTTTTGCCATTACATAATAAAACATCTCTTTCTGACCCAATTGCCACTCGCTTGTTTAAAAATATCTGCTCATATATCACACCCTTCCTAACAACATTGTAGAACTTATCTTTCCGTAGGCGCCTTCCTATTGGAAATGCGCCACTGATCGTCCTATCCTCAAAAGCAATATCTTGACACCTCACTAACATCTTCGTACCGTCCTATTTCCCTTATCCCCACCCTATCCAAACTCCTTGAGCGTCTTGTTCTCAATCAAGTTAATGCATATATATCATCATTTGGTCGGCTTCATCAATTATTCTCGTGTGAGTTCTTTAATCTTAGATGCAGCACTGTTCACTACAATCAGCGTAGGTGGACCTCATCAGCAGTGAGCCTACGCCTACATTTCGTGTTTCGGTCCTTTAATGATCTGCTGAAATTTTCCTCTGCTGCCTTTCTGTAAAAACAAACGATACAGTTTGTAAGGAAAACATTTCCACTTGTGCAAACAGTACGTTGTTTCCAAACGTACAGTTTGTTCGCATATATATATATGTATATATATAGTTTAGATTATTTATTCAAATCAGCTCCGGGATCCTTTGACGGATACTTGTATATATTAATACTCGGATTTTAAGTCAAACCGGAAACACAAAGATATCGTTTTATTCAAGCTTTCGACCAACTAGTGGCCTTCTTCAGGAAAATAATATTGTATGTTTATTAGAAACGAAAATTTTTTTTGTTAAAAAAATTTTTTTACCTAAAAAAATTTTCGTTTCTAATAAACATACAATATTATTTTCCTGAAGAAGGCCACTAGTTGGTCGAAAGCTTGAATAAAACGATATCTTTGTGTTTCCGGTTTGACTTAAAATCCGAGTATTAATATATATATATATATATATATATATATATATATATATATATATATATATATAATATATATATATATATATATATATATGTCATTAATCTGTCATTAATTGTTATCTGTCATTAATTGTCCGACCCATTTTTGCTCTATCGCCTTTCTCTTCTTAGTTTCATGTATGTCTTTTTCAATTACTACGTATTCAAATACATCTTTTTTCGTGTGGTGTTGTGTTATGCAATGTCGAACTACCGCATCTTTTTTTGTGCATCCTCTGTTTAGATCGCTACGGCGGTTATTTAAACGAATGTTCATTGTTAGACCACTTTCTCCGATGTATTGAGCATTGTACATTGTACAAGATGCACTGTATACAATACCTTTCGATTTACAACTGGTTGGTTTGGTAAGATTATATTTGAGTTTTGTAGAGTTGCTTACAAAGTACGAGCTCTCTTTCACATTTTCACAGCATTTTTCTCTTCCTCTTTTGCATTTTACATATGATGGTTTTGTGTTTGAATTTTCATTCAAGCCGTACAGTTTTGTGCTCATGATTGCCTTGCCTATGCTACTGCCTGAGAAAACTACTCTTACATTAACTTGTGGGATGTTAATTTGCCGTCTTATAATATTTATCGTGCTATTAAGATCGCGTTGTAAGGTTCTAAGTCCATTGTGATATGGGATAATTACATTATAGTTGATAGGTACATTTTTAATCTGCAGATTAGTTTCATTTTGTTTTAATTTCGCTTTATGTAATACTCTGTAAATTTCACGTTGGGTATATCCTCTTTTTATCAGATCAAATTTC
>WNNJ02002471.1:0-10524 GCA_012934845.2 Pomphorhynchus laevis
AAAGCATGTTCGATGTAATTGAGTTGCAACGCGACGTAGACTCAATCACCAAATGGTGTCGTGCAAAGGGATTGGTTTTGAATCCTAATAAGTGTAGACATATGCACATGGGTCCCATAAAAATAGTAGGGACATATGTGATAGATTTAAACATCGAAAAGGTTTCATGTTTCAGTGATCTGGGTGTCATCGTAAGTGAAGATATAAAGACACGAGTCCACGTCCAATATGTCGCATCCAAATGTCGACGTATGCTAGGCATGTTAAGACGCTCGTTTGCCAACTCGATCCACTTAGTTTTCGCATTGCCTACTCTGCCCTTATAAAATCGCATATGTTATACGCGCCCCCTCCAATACACCTACAACTCCGTGGCGAATTGGAAATATACGAACGGATATTACAATAAGCAACCAATCATGTGTCCACAGTGCGTGGTGTCAACTATACCCAGAGACTGACATTGCTTGAATGTACACACTGTTAAACGTTCGCTGTCTGACGCCGACCTAGTGTATGTATGGCGGTCACTGTCTATACCTGGACATGTTTCAAAGTTTCTGTTTACAATTCGTCCACCGGGTCGACTAGGAGACCACATACTTATAATAAAGCGCAGGCCCCGTCCCAAAACAAATTGTGTTACGATAAGCGATCGCATTGTTGACCTGTGGAACAATATTTATGCATCGACAATCGACAACGGTTCCGTCCAGAGGTTTAAGGCAATTATTTAATCACAACAATGACAGTTTCACCTTTTTTCTTTCTTTTCTGTTTTTTGTGTTTTGAGCTATGTGATCCAGCCAATTTGAGCTTATGCACTTGGGCTGTTGTAACAATAATAATATTCAATATTTATCGAATAATTACATATCAAAGCCTTGATTGTTGTTTAGATAGTTCAAAAGAAAAAACAAAAATGTCATTACGCTAAATATCTCTTCGAATAGGATTCTGTAAATGCAGGCATCGATAATAACAATCGCATATCGATTCTTTGCAAAGCCGCTTGAACATTATTAGATCGGGGGCATAAGCAATTATCTCATGCAGCCAGTTCTACAATTTTCAAAGTCCTATGTGGCAGCCTAATATATGCCTTCAAACTATCATGAGCTAATTCATGCAATAACTTACACTGTCGACGAAAACGTAAAGTTAAGTTCTGTAAGATGACTATCGTGTATAGCATATAAATTTAACGTACACATTTGGCAAACATACGAGGCGTAAGATTCAAAGCATAACTTCGTAGTCCGTTTCTACACCAATTCAAAATCCAATAGTTCCTGTTTGGTAATTAGATATTTTGATTGTGCACAATATTTTAGATGCGGCCTAATTAAGGTGGTAAATAACCATTTGAATGTTTGTGGCTTCAATCTAGTGAATTAATTCTTTAAAAATTCAATACAAGCATTTCACCTGAACTAATTAATGTCGAAAGAGGAACTACAATGGCAAGTTTCCAAGTATCGAAAATCCTACAATGTCTTAGACTAAATTGATAAACCTGATGTAGATAGTAATTCACTGCCTATGGCAAAGCACCAACTAGATAAGCGAAATATTATCATTACATGCTAACTTAAAAGAAATCAAGTTTTGTAACCTCTTCGACAATTTCGAAACATTATTCGCACTTAATACTAATATCAGATCCGGATTTTAGCCGCAATCGATTACACAATCTAATAACCGTCATAATCTCATGATCAAACAATGCTGAACAAGTTAGATTAGGTTTTAACTCACTCAATGACTACTACGTCTGAAATTCTCAACAACTCTATCGACAATTAAAACTAGCCAGGGCATCAACACTATGCACAGTATGATACATCATTTGGCCATAGGATTCAATAACATAGGAATAACTAATTCTACTTCGAAGAACTTATAGAAGTTAGCACTTCAACAAAACGAACACAAAGATCACCGTTACCAATAATTGATGATCCATGGTGTCAAATTGAAGCATAATCAATAGACTTAGTGAATATCAGATCTAATGTTGATTGATATTCAAAAATATAAGTAGGAATACGAACATGATGTATAAAGAGCATGTCAAGTGAGAGGAACTCTATGAGGTGACGATCCTAGTGTATTCTGGTTAATCCAGTTTATATTTGGTAAGTTTAAATCACCGAGTAAGATGAAGAAATTGAATGAACTTAGGTTAGTAAAAAAGACTTGATCAGCTCGCATTTTAGAAGCACAGGAGGCCAGCGATATAGTAGACAAATTAAAACACCTACATCATGACAACCATAACAAATAAAGATTTTCTTAACTAATACAACCGTCCGACATATAAATACAACACAACATAAATCGAAAAAGCTTCTTCATTCTGTCACCGCCAACATTTCTACAAACTTCTTCAAAACCTTACGGCCTTAGATCCAGCGGGATCTGAGTCCCCTGTCCGCACCAGCGCGCCGTTTTCTGACTGAACCATTCGGGATCTCTTACCCCTAAGAGTCCAGTCGAGGCTGACTATGGTCGATAATTGCGAGATGAGGTACTTGAGAGACCTTGGTCTTTGCACTAGGGTACGTCCTCTAGAAAAGAAGACTAATCCCCAGATAGCTCAAGTACCCAAAGGCGTACTTGGGTTTTTCCCATCAATTAGATATGATGCGCCAGTTTGATAGCCCAACTAGCTCTCTTCAGGATACGTTTAAGTCTATCTAGGTCAGCTTTCGCAAACAAATTTATCGTAACGATGAACACTAGATATTTTACTTGACTCGTGAAGATGGGAGTGGTTGAGGTTGCCAAATGGAAGAGAGTGATAGTTTCTTAAGTTTATTTTTGGTGGCATGGGCGCCATGAAAGACAACTACCTGCGATTTTTCGGAGTTTAAAATAAGATTGGAAAGGGGTAAGCTGGTATTTTAATCTTAAAAAGAAACGGCTTATGTCCGAGACTACATCTTTGTACCTGCGTCTAGAAAACAGGGATGTGGTATCAGCAGCATATACCACGAGATGATGATTACTTTTAAAAGCTCTAAAGAGAACAATTGAGGCAGCAAGATATAATACAGGAGAAAGTGAGGAGCCTTGAGGCACACCTGTAATAGGGTAAAACAGACGTGCATCAGGATCGTCTTCATAGTAGAACCGCTTGATGTACATCAATATCTCTACCCTGTTAACAATTCTCACAGGCAGCCCGAGGGACCAGAGAGAGGAAATAACAAAGAGAATGGAGATGCAGTCAAATGCAGCGGAAAAGTCAAGTAAACCAGCCACAGCAAGCTGATGACTGTTATACTGACAAAACTGATGCACTTCACTAATTGCTAAATGGACCGAGTGCCCTTTTACAAACCCATGAAAACTCAGTGGGATTAAGTTACACCTACTTAAAAGGTCGCGGATTCTACGCGCAAGCGCTTTTTCGTATATGGATATGAGGGAATTTTGAATCGAAATGGGCCACATGTTTTTTGAACATAAAACCGATTTTTTCTTTGATAAATATATACGTCGGCTACAATTGATGCCGGCCACATCGGATTATGATGCTAAAAGCACTGTGACGACCACTTATCTTCTTTGATCGGCTGTCGAAAGCTGACAAACTCGAGAAGAGAGTGGAGCAACGGATTTTGAGGTACCCGGAAATGTGAAGGCTGAGAGGGACTAAGAATAGTGATACTCGTCCTGTCTCTATCCAGCTGTAGCCTATATCTAAAACTCCAGTATTCATTCTAGAGAACCTGCCGGAAGGAAGCAAAGAGTTGTTTGTGAAGGTGTAGCATTTTTGCCAGGACCTTGAGTTTTGTTGTAGTGGGATTTTAAATGCGACCTCTATAGGTAGTTGAAAGAATCCTGGTACTTTGCGAAGATACGTAGGAATTAAATTCAAAGGATTTCACACTTAATTATGCATATGCTATGTATGTCATCATATAACCTTCTCTAAGGTTATAACCTTCCATGAGGCTGCTCAAAGGCTATTGTAAAGCTCTCCCTGAATACTTTTTATTTATTATCTCTAAGTGTTTTCAAGTATATGCGATAAGTTGTAAATGTGCCATGTTAGTGTAATTTGAAAGTATTATTGTGAGTGTTCAGTGTATTATAATGGAATATTATATACGAGTGTTCAATGTATTTCTAAATTTATTATTTTGTTGGCAAAACATTCGAATATTTAATTAGGTAATAAAATACCCAGATAAAGGATAGTTTGGCTAAAATCGAAGGGTTTTCGATTTTCAAAGTCTTGAATTAAATCTTCTAATTATTTCAAGGATGGAAATTAAAAATTATAAAGAAACATTTGAATCAATTTATCTAAGCATGTAACAATTGCTTATTTGAATACATAATGGTGACTCGAATACAAAATACAATGTCATAGATTGTGATCACTTTCGGTGAATATATTTTAAATATTTTATAAACATTTTATTTTGTGAATATTTTGTAAGCATAAAGAACAGAGATTTCTCATCCTATTTGAAATAATTAAAAAATAATACCGATGGCGATTCCCAATGGAAATAATTTATTATCAAATAGATTGATAGATATTGTGATGTGAAACCATCACAGTCCATCAGCAATCAAATCCCTAGACCGGTTTCTGTTTATTGAGCTTCATCAGTAGGGTCCAGATTTTAAGAGTGTTTAGGAATGTTTTATTACAGTTTAGAAGGGTTCATCACAGGGATGGTTATTAAAAGACGAAATTAAAGTTTAGGGTCGACCTTCACATAATATTAAAAACTATTATAAAATATTATATATTATACAAATATTATTTAAGCCTGTATTATTGTTACTGTAATATTATCGCACTATGTATTATTTTAATTATAATTTTATTTTCTAACTAAATTGTATTATACTTTTGTTTCTAACTTTTTTGTTTATCCAACTCAAAATGATACATTGTCTGCCATATGCATTAATTATCTGCCATTATGAGCATTCACCTGTAAATATAATTTGAAATTATAATTATGATATAAAGTAATTTTTTTATAATTATAACTACGCTATGTTTAATCTGCCTCTTTACAAAGCGTATAATTTCAAATTTTACGATTTAGTAAAAATTAAGTTCACATTTACAGAGACCAGGGACTGGTCTCTCCCTAAGAAGTCATCGCTCCTACTCGCTTTTCGTCCCCTGTCACAACGGTAATCACGGATATCGTGTGTTCACCATCGCTGCACCACGCCTTTGGAACAAACTTCCTCGAGACACAAAATCATTGACGTCGCTTAAACACTTCAAAACTTCCTTGATCGCCATACTTCTTGCAAACGAACTAAAATAACACTTTCAGCCGCAATCAATTCAATAACTCTACATACAAGTTCAAACATTCATCGGACGTAAACTTGCCTTTTAATTTTTATAGTGGGCCTGTAAATGGTTCTATTTTACCACAAAGGCCACTCTAAATAAATTCTATTCTATTCTATTTACAGTCTGTAAGGCATTCAATTTAAGTGTAAATTTATTTTACATTTAAGATGATGCAAACGTAGAGATAATTAAAATAAATTGCAAATGTATAAATTGTGCTAAATTTAAACAGAAAGTTAAAGGCTATTATTATTAAATACAACAGCAGCAAAAGAGCGAAGAGCTCGTACAGGCTGGGTACAGGGTAAAAAAAATATCAATGAAAATCCGATTGTTTTAAGTTAGTACATTCTTCAGATTTCTCTTGAAGGACAAAATACTAGAGGCCGAAACCACTTGACTTGGTAGCTTATTCCAGCTTTTCCACGTTCGGTTGACAATTGTGTTAAATCTTCTTCGTGGACGAATGTGGGTATTTAACGTGAGGTGATGTCCCCTCAATCTGTTTGAATTTCGAAGTTCGAACAGTTTGCGACAAACATGTTCCCTCTGCCCTTTTTGAACATTAAGCGCTGTCCACACAAACATTAAATCAGATGACTTTAAAGATTTCTTCACTGTGGTCACACCAAGTGCGTGAAGTCGAAAAATGAATGAGAGCTTGCTTTATCTGGGTACAAGATGTGTGGCCTTGCGTAATATGGATTCGTACAGGTTCATCTCTGTCGTAGTTTGAGGATGACAGGCAGGTGAAGCGTATCTCATTAAAGATAAGACATAAGCATTGTAAATTAACTTAAAACTGGATGCGTCAAGCTGGCCAATGGTCCTTCTAATAAGTCCTAAAATTCGACGGCATTTAGCAACTGTGTGACTGGTATGTGGGATGGTCGATAAGCTTCTATTTACGATCACTCCAAGGTCTTGAAATTGGAGAACTGTTTCAATTTCTCTTCCGTCAATGGTATATGATGAATTGATGTGTAGATGTCCGATGCGCATATGTTTTGACTTATCGGGGTTTAATACCAGTCCCCGTTGATTACACCATACCTTAATATTATCAATGTCTCTCTGGAGTATCATTGGATCTCGGCTATCGATTATTGGTCGCCAAATTTTCAAGTCGTCGGCATATAAACCACATGGACTCGAAATAGCTGTAGTAAGCTCGTTGATGTAAATAATGAAGAGCAATGGACTGAGTACCGATCCCTGAGGAACACCGCGTCCAGGATTTCTTGTTTTTGACATTTGTTTATTAGCCAATACACTAATCTTCCGATTTCTAAGGAAGGAGTTAATCCAATTAAGGAGGGTTCCTCTGATGCCGTACTGTTCCAGCGTAATAAGGAGGATATCATAGTATATCCGATCAAATGCTTTGCTGAGGTCGAAAAACAAAACATCAACACTAACTCCAGCCTCGGCATATCTGGTCCAATCACTCCTCGCAAGTATGAGGTTTGTGACAGTAGATCTTCCTGGGCGGAAACCATGCTGGTTGTCGCAGAGTACTTGGTTATCTTCTAGGTGCCCAATGATTCGTTTAAAAAGCAGTTTCTCTAGCACTTTACAAGCAACGCAGGTAAGGCTTATGGGCCGATAGTTGCTTGCTAGATTACGGTCACCTTTTTTGTAGAGAGGTCGGATTATAGAACGTTTCCAATCTGATGGTATACAGCCTGTTGACAAGGAGAAATCGAATATGGTGTGTAAAGGTTCATATATTACTGGTGCAAGTTCCCGAAGAAGAATTGGAGGAATATTGTCTGGTCCTGCCGCAATTGATCGTGGTAGCTTTAGAAGTTCGTTAAGAACCTCAAATTTATCAAATGGAGTAAATTTGTAACACGGATATTGAGCAGTGGAGAATCTGGGGCAATACTGACAGGTAAAACTCTCTAGCGTGAATTGATCTAGGAAAATATTGGCAATTGCTTTGTCATCAGATGTGAGCTCACCGATTTCCATAAATATAGAGTTAATTTCAGACGTAGTTGATTTTAATGAGCTGATATGTTTGAACAATTTACTGGGATATCTTTTTGATGATCGACAAAGATTGGAAACGAAGCACCTGCGTTTCTGACGTTTGAGTGCCGTAACTGGATTTCGTAATTCCTTGTAATCGGTCCAAGAACAATTCTGTTCTTTGAATTTTTTGTAAATTTTGTCTCTTGTCTTAATCATTTGTTTAATCTGCGAGTCAAACCAAATGGGAGTTTTGTGGGATGTGCGCTGACGTTTTAAAAGGGGAGAAGTAATTTAGGGCATTGATCAAAGTAGATTTGAAATTTTCCCAGCACTGATCTATGCCAATTTCATATGGATTAGGCCATTGAATGTTTCGAATAGCTTGCGTCATACTTGCGAAATTCGCTTTGAAGGGATTCAATTCGGGTTTTGCCGAGGGGGCTGTTTTAAAGAGACTGACAGAAAGCGCCAGCCTAATGACACAATGATCACTGTGGCCAATAGGGGGCTGAGAGAGATTTCATCAATTGTGGGTTCCCCTCGTGATAAGCAGAGGTCTAAAATGGCAGATGATTGCTTCCTCCTTCTAGTGGGTTCGTGAATATGCTGGGTTAGATTGAGATCGTTGAACGTATCAAGGAGATTGGATGATTCAACATCACAACCATGTGTCGAAGTATATAGGTCCCAATTGACATGAGGCATATTGAAGTCTCCTAGGATAATGATCGGTGATAAGCTTGTTAGGTGATGTCGTAAAGAGATGCCAATCTTTTCAGTTGCGGAGCGCGGAGATCGGTAAAATAAACCGATTTTTAGTTTCTGTCTATCAGGAGAAGATACTGTTGCCCACAGATATTCGTTGTATGAATCATCTGATACAATGCTGTGCTCGATGATGGTTAACGGTTGCTTGACGTATAATATAACTCCACCTCCTTTTGAGGCGGTTCGATCCGATCGTATAACAAAGTAGCCTGGGATTGAGATTTCATTATCAGATATATCGTTGTTAAGCCAGGTTTCGCTCAATGCTATGATGTTTGTGTTCATTGAATTAACGAGACACAATATTTCGTCAAATTTGTTGTACATGCTTAAACAGTTAGAGTACATGATGGAAATATTATTTTGAGAGTAACGGCAGTGGTGTGGTGTCGCTGTTGGTGTTGAAATTGGATTGATGTTTACGTGGTGGATGCACGAATCTGTGCGGCGGAGAGTGTCGATGGAACGGTTAGACGGATTCCGAGGCTGAATCGCGTATTTACCCTTCGCCGCACAACTTGAAAATTTTTCACAATTAGATTTTTTTCACCGTTTTGAATTCTTTGTTGAAGCTCTTTCCTTGCAGATTTCAATCTGTTTCTATCTTCAGTGCTGAGGTCAGGTAGAAGTCTGATACTGGAGCCCCTTAACTTAAAGGAATTCTTGATGATTTGCTTACTAGTCTCGGGGCTATCAACAACAACTTTCAAAAGCCTTGGTTTGGTACCATCTTGTTTCTTCCCAATGCGAAATAGGAGTATTACCTGTCTATTTTGTTCGACTGATATTTCTGTTGGGAGAACAGTTGAAAGAACTTGCTTTACTGAATCAACATCATGTTTGATCCGGATGAGACTGTTTGGACTCGGTGATTCATTTAAATTTACAATAATGAAACATTTATCCCGATCGAATGTTCGGCGTTTATGTCGTTTAGGCTCAGATAGAATAGGTATATTGGGGTTATCAGTGTTGTTTACAGTCGAATTGGTATGATTTATCATTTGTTTGAGTGTTCCATTCATTTTATATAGACTATGGGTTGTTTGAGGACAATAAAAAGTTGGGAGTGCTGTGTGATGTGGTGATTCTGTGTTTGTTTCCGACCTTGTATATGTTTTCTGAGTGATATGGAATGTTTGTTTCTGTGTATCCTTGTCAGAAATGATGGAATTCTCTAGATTTGACGAATCCAGGAAATCGGATTTAAGGTTAAATAAGGAAGTTTCAAGGGTTGTTGCCTTTACGATTCGCGATCTTGCATGTCCTCGTGTCCAAACTCGAGTAGGGGTAGATTTCCGGAATATTGAAGTATCAGATGTTGCCGTTATGTTGATCGGGGCGATTTCATTGTCTAGTGAAGGTATTGTATCTTGCTCGAATACTTCACATGTATAAGGGATATCTGATCGTAATGGTTTATCAGTGTCTTCGGTTAGTGAGCGTAGATCGTTAATAGTCTTATTTAAATTTGCAATTGCAAGAGCTGCACAGAAACCACAATAGAAATTGCGACTCGTCATTGTTTGAGAACTGTCTGAGGGGAAGCTTACTTTGGTACATATCGTGCAGCCGTGAGAGTCACATGCCACTTCATTATCTGCGTACCCAACCGACTTTGTTGTATTGTTGTGTTTCGCTTGCTTGTTGGTCTTCTTTGTCATATTTTTGTCATATAATGTGATATTGTACTGGAATTCAAATTTCCATCAATTTTTCAAACGGAAAATTCGTTATTGAATAATGGATCCGACCAACAGATTTCGTTTATTGCGGTATCAATGGAATTTGATTTCAATTTCAATTTGAAATTGTAAGAACTTATTATAATCAAGACAATTTTAAATTCTTTAATCGTTGAAGTAATCGTTGTAATCGATGTAATCGATTCAATTGTGAAATTAAATAATTAATTAATTAATTTAATTAATTAATTAATTAAATAATTTAATTAATTTCACATTAATTGTGAAATGTAAATAATTCCTAAATACCAGGGCTTAGTGTTTCGGTGATACAATATATTGAGGATATAATTCTAACTTAAAATGATGCATTATCTGCCATATAATCATCTGTCACCAGTAAATATAATTTGAAATTTTTGTTGACTAATTCTATGTTAATTTACCAAATGAAGCGTTCAAAATGAAATACACTTATCACTGTGTGCTGTGATAATTACATAAACAGACAAAATGCATTGATTTGCAACAAATGCATTCGTTTGATGAAAGTTTTTATAAAAACGAACTTAAAATTATGTTTAATCTCCAGTTGTTTCAAAAATAATTTAAAAATCTAAATGCTAATGCTTAGGTGTTAAACTCTCTCCGTATATGATTAAATATCTGAATTAATCAAATATTTTTAGTACCAAAATATAAATACAATAATATTAGATAATTGTTATAATAATTTTATATTTTGGTACTAAA